>CM029406.1:48268392-48445038 GCA_017139565.1 Luffa aegyptiaca | reverse complement strand
TATGCCTGTCTTGTCTATTTCTGCAATTAAGAGTTGCAGCCGGAATATCTCCTCGACTCTGAACGAATCTTTCTTTAGGCTTCAAACCCAACTCTGATTCTCTTTACTTATTTTTATATGGCTGTACTTCGAAATTAAACCTGCTTTTAACCATTTTTCTCCATCTTGCTCTTTCGAATTAGTACAATTAGCTCATCGTTCTTCTAAAAAACAATTAGCTCATCGTTGTTACCTAGGAAGGCTTCTGTCTAATCTAGTCTGGACGTTTAGAAGGGCTGTTGTGTTAGATTGTATTGTACTACCATTTGTGATCGGATGGCTTAAAAGATTTAATGCTGATTTTGTATTGTTTTTGTTTTGTGTTTTTTTTAGTTCAACAATTATGGGTGGGGGCTTGAACCATCGATTTTTGAGATGGTAATTAATGTTTTATTCACTGAACTATGTTTGTGTTGGTGCTGATTTTGTTTTAAATCATCGGCCTACAAAAGAGTGTGCAGACCCTTATCATTATTTAGTCCTGATGTTAAGATATGGATCTAATGTATGAAGCATGTTCATGAAACAAAATTCAAGTATGATTAGCTTATTTGATCATGAACAGTCCTCTCCTTAGCATTGTATATGAATTTGTATGGAACCATAATTTTAAGAAAGTCTTATTACTCGATCAAGTTTTTCTCTAGAGTATAGCTTAGTATAAATTACTATTCTTTAAAAAAAAAAGTAGATATCATGAAGATTATAATCAATGTGAGCATAGTTGAACTAAAAACTGTCTTCTCCAATTTATTCAACAATTTTGATCCCTTTGGGAACTTTTGATAAATTTATTTGAATATATATTATTCACAATAAGTCGCACCTATGAATCACCTATGAATCCAAGATTGAGTTATTTTCTGCCTTTCAATATATATATATATGGTAATTGCTACCATGAACATAACTCAACTGGTTGTACTAATGACGAAAAGTCTGTGGTTTGAATCTTCTACCTCCACATGTTGCCAAAAACTATATACATTGATACTTGTTTTCTCTAAGTAGTTTCATTAATATATATTTATGAATCCTTTTAGTCTTTTGTTTTCGTTATTAAATTCATTTTATTAGTACATTTAAAACGATGGTGAAAATTTCAAAACATCTTCAAACAACCTAATTTGCGTATTCGATCAACTTAATTAGATCATGCCTAAAACCTCCTACAAAAAGATAATTTTATCTTCACTACCCTCATTACCGCTAAATCAACCAAAATAAATAGTTATCACTACAAACTCGTCATTTAATTAAACTTTGACTAAAAAAAGAAAGAAGAACGACCCTATATGAAAATTATATTATGTTATCTTACATAACTACATACGGCCACTAGTCATAATTGATCGAGTTGGCATAATATATAGATTATGGAAAGACTTTATCCAATCTTAGTTTAAGCAAATTTGCTTTTCAATAAATGATCAAAGTGTACAGCTGTAGAGCAATTCTCTTCTGCTTTCTACTTGAATTTCCAGCTCGACTAAAGTTCTTCGACATTCATTATTATCAATAATGTCATAATTGTCTTCTCCTCATATTTATATATTTCCGTTGCTTTCCTCCTTCCATATATGTAACTCTCATGCCTTCAATACTTTTCCCTTTCTAAAGAATAATTGATTAGATAACTTACAAATTTTTTATTTTTATTTTTATTTTTTTGAGTTCAACAATTTCAGGTTGGGGATTCGAACGCATGACCTTTTGATCATAAGCACATACTTTATGTCAGTTGAATTATGTTCTTGTTGGTAGATAACTTACAAATTATAAGTTGAGTCCTAGAAGCCAAACTGAGCATTGTTTAACTAGTTAAGATTTATATATATAAATCTAAAAGCTTTCAGATTGTGTTTAATAGATTGGAAAACTTTCAATTTTGTGTCTAATACGTTGCTGACATGTTCAACAATTTAAAAATTAATGGTTCTATTAGACATATATATAAATTAAATTATGTACTGTCTTATTGGTCCATGGATTATTTATTTTTATTTTTTAAAAGGTCAAATAGAATAAAATCTATTAAACACATTAAAAGTTTAGAAATCTATTAGATCTATTACACATAAAGTTGAAAGTTTAGAGACTTCCGAGAGATTAATGGACCAATTAACCATAAACTTGTTGGACTAAATTTGTGATTTAACCTAATTTCATTTGAAAATTAAATGAAATTGTTGAAAAGATATGTCAAAATTAACCTACTTTATTTGACAATTAAATGGCATTCTTGAAAAGATATGTCAAAATTATAGGTTGTTATTTGGAGTGGAAGTGTATGAATGGGAAGACCCACCCTTGAATGCAATTAAAAGAAAGAGACGAAAAGGAACTGATTCTTCATTTATTATTTGAATGCTTTTTCATTTATCATTTTAAAATGCCTTTTCATTTATTATTTGGATATTCCATTCCGCGTGAAAATTTTCGAGAATTCTCTACTTTAATTTGCCACACTGACCTAACACCTCCCTTTTTTTCTACTATAAATATGGACATTTCGTTCTTATATTATATATTCTACGTACTGAAAATTTAATTCTCTCTTTGAAACGTTTTGGCTTAGCTTTCTCTCTTCGTCTTCAATGGCCATTTCTGTGCTTTCTAAAGCTTTAATCTCTTCTCTTTTCATGTCCCTTCTCCTCATTTATTTGGTTGGAGCTGATGAAATAGTAAGCTTTAATTAATTAATTTAATTCTCGTGTATCACGAACTCAATTGTTGTATATGTTTGGTTCGCACTTTGTAAATATATAGCTGATTGAAATGGATTGCAGGTTAACTCAATTGATGGTGTTGCGGCTGATCCTGCTAAGGTTAAAAGCATCGGTAAAATATACTACCATGGATTCGTTTGATAACGTTCTCGTTTCTTGTTTTTCCTTTCTCATTTTTTGTTTATGGTTCTTGTTTTCTTTTTTTTTTTTAATAAAGAAAAATGGAACGTTTGGTAGTTGTTTCTTGTTTTTTGTTATTTATTTTTTATTGGAAAAAGAAAAAAAAAAAAACGTGTTGTTAATATATATTTTTTTATTTATTGCTCTTTTTTAATTTAAATTAAAAATGTAAAATTTTACATGAAAATTGATTTTTAAAATTAAATATTCAAAAGTTTTAGATATTTATTATGTAGGTAAGAATGATAAAATAATACTTTTGTTTATGTTTTGAAAAAATTTAAAATAAGAAACAAAAAACTATTTTGTTGTAAGCTTTTAAAAAAATGAGAAATAAGAAATAGAAAGAGAAACAACGGCCTCCTGATAAACTCATGCTTTTAGTATCATTTTTATGTTACTGTTTATCATTTATAAGAAAAGCTTCTAAAATTGTATTAGATGATAAAAGATTTTTTTTTTTCCCTCTTCTCTTCTCTTCTTCTAGCTTTTCAAAATATAAAATGTATATACATAATTTTATTATTATTTTTTACTTATAGAATGTATGACGAAATATTTAAAATATAAACATAACATAATTTTTTAATAATTTAATTTAAGATAATTATTTTTCATGAAGAAATTTAATTTCTTAATTCTAAATTTATGAGAATAAGGAACAATAAATATTTAGCAAAAAATATTATGTCTTAATTAAATTAAAAAAAAAAAAAAAAAAAACACTAACCAAATACATCGATTTAAAAAAAAAAGTAAAAGTATTTATATGTTTCAGATTGTGGAGGAGCTTGTGCGTCGAGGTGCAAATTATCATCAAGGCCGAACCTTTGCAAGAGAGCTTGCGGCACGTGCTGTGCACGTTGCAGCTGCGTGCCGCCGGGCACTTTCGGCGGCTACGACTCCTGTCCTTGCTACGCCAGCATGACCACTCACGGCGGCCGGAGAAAGTGTCCCTAAATCATCACATCAATATAATTATTCAAAACTACTTAATTAATTATATTCTTCCTCAAATTATTAATAATTAAAGAGTTTCAACTTTCAAGAGTGTTTGAAATAAGAAATTAATGTAAAATAACGACAGATGTCTGGGAAAACCAGATTCTTCTCTTTCTCTTTTGTTTGTTTGTTGCGTTGTTGTGTGAATATTTACAAGATGTATGAATTATTCTGTACGTTACTTGGACTTCAAAGACGTGGCTCAGTTTGTGTGTAATAAAGCTAGAATTTGTGGATCAAAAGCTTTTTGAACCGACCATATATTCAATTTGGGTATCAGTTTTGACAAATAATTGCAGCTTCTTCATTCTGTAAAGTTGGAGATTTTGATTCTTTCTGCAACTTTGAACTATGGAAAAGAGAAAAATTAGTGAAAGAAAGTAAGTTTACTTTCTGATTTATTTACTCAAAATGAATAGTGTTTAGATGTTAGTGGTGGCCACTGAATTGTGATCGGGAAAGAGATCAGTTTGCAATGGACCAAACACGTATTATTCTTGCTATAATTAACTTTTGCACGAAGGAAAAATTCTAAAAGGAAACCAACAAAGACTATAGAAGATTGAAAATAATACATGCCCAAAATAAAAGATAAGGACTTGATTACGAAATGTTGTAGTACTTGTCAAACATCGATCTCCAATAATGAGAGTAAAGAACGTTTTATTTATTATTATCATTATTATTTGGAGAATAAATAAAACTTTTATTCAGGATAAACTAAAATATCTTACGGGATATCACTTGTGAGACAGGATCCCCCACTAATGTGATTACCAGATCGAGTATCACCATCATTTAATTGTAACGGTCAATTAGGAAAAAAATTTACTCCACAACTCAGACCCATCACTTTGACATGCTTTACGGGTCAAGTGATGGGCCACTTCGTTATGGTTCTATCCATGTGAGAGAAAGAATCGATTCTTTTTCCATCTACCCACATTTGTGCTTCTGCAATAAAATCATTTAGATCGACTCTTACATTTGGAGAGTAAAGAAAGTTTTAAAGGACTCAACATTCACAACTATGATTAACCTAAAGTTTTAAATGGTATAAAATATCCCCCAAGTTTAGGAAAATGTATTAATGGTCTCACACTATGGTCAAGGATAAAATGCTCTAAGGTTGTGTTTGTTTGTTCAGCCATAGTATGCACATTAACTTTCCATAAGCTTATCTTTATTGTTTCTTGAACTTATACCTTTTATTTTTATCAAGTCTCTCAAACTCGTCACTTCTTTTGCTCTTTTTAGAGACAAGCTCAAGTCCTTATTAGACATCTTTTAACTTCATCATATTGTTTGCTCTTAAGATAAGCTCGTGTATTCTCATCAAGCCTCTTAAACTCATCATCTCCTCTTTACTCTTGTCGAGACACCTGAATCGATCATTTCTTGACTTCAAAGATTGAAATTTGAGTAAGCTTGATGATCCTTTCAAATGGCACAATATTTTGAACCACAAACTGTTTCCCTAGACATGATGACAAGAGATATCAATCCTCAAAATTGCTAAAAGCTGAGTGATGAGAAGAGTTGCAATGTAATACACGCTCACGTCTTCATGCCTACTACTCAAAGCAATTTCCATTCCGATTTCACACAAAATGCCACCTACCACATAACCAGCCATGTAACATTCTAGATTCCCATCTCAACCAAAAAGATTTACCTAACTTCCTCGGTTTCTTCACTATATATTACCATTCTAAAATTCTCCCCTAGAAACCGACACCTCTTGCATAAGAAACTCCATCCAGATTTCAGCCATGAAACGTCAAGCCATGGGAGCGGCTAAAGCTCTTGTCTTACCTTTGCTTCTCGTTGCTTTTGTTATGCTTCTCCTTGTGGAATCAGGCCAAATGGTAATCCTTCTTCCTTTCGATTGCTCTATTCACTTCTGATACCTTTCACCTTTGCGTGCCTTATCATTTACACGATATCGTCTTTCAGGTTATCACAACTCAGGTTGATAACCCTCTTCCTCGCGAGATAGGTAAGAATGAGCTAGATTTGAGCACCTGCACCCACATTTGTTGATGCTTCTTGCTTAGTGACCAAAATCTGAGTCTCTTGCAGATTGTGGGGAAGCTTGTGATGCGAGGTGCCAATTATCGTCGAGGCAGAAGATCTGCAAGAGGGCATGCGGAACCTGCTGCGCTCGCTGTCAATGCGTTCCACCAGGCACTTCAGGCAACTACGATGTTTGTCCCTGCTATGCAAATATGACCACACATGGTGGCAGGCACAAGTGTCCTTAGACATTCTTGCTGGTTCTATGATGATGATGATGTTACATTACACATCACAGATATCCAAAATAAAGATGCTAATATCAGGACGGTCTTTTTCTGAATGTAATAAAGCATTGAGATAACAACTCTGATTCTAGAAGTATATCGACAAGAATGAACTCTGTGGATTTTACTATTTATAGAAGGTTGATGTTCTGAAATGTTCAAAAACTATGCAAGAGTGATGCAGGGGACTCAATTCTGTTCGATTTTTTTTTCTTTGTTCTATTTGTCACAACAAGACCACACGGACAAATATACTGTGGGGAAACAAATTAAACTGAAATCAGCAACACAATAAATTCTGTCATGGAAAACAAATTGCAATCTTAGCTCTCTAACATGTACTATCTTCACTCCAGCTTTTCCAGTTCCCCCATTCTTTCAATAATTGCCTGAGAATTTTTTGAAGATGGAAAAAAATAATTAAAACGTTAGATCGAATTCAACCATTTAGGCCAAATGGAATCCATATAAAAAAAGTTACTTAGAACATAAGATTCTATGGAAACTGATGCACCAACTCATAAAATTGCTACATGGCTAGGCATGGACAACAACTACAATCCTATGAAGATGCAACATTGAGTTGACAGGTTAACATTCAGGTAAAGAAAATCCAAATTACTAAGAATAAATGGGCAATATTTTACCTTTTTGCTCGTTTCTTGGAGTTCCCCAGCAAGAATAAATTCATCAAGTATCAGATAGACCTTCATCAGATTCAGCATAAAAATGTGGATCAGTCTGTTAGCAGATTAAGTACTACAATTACAACATTATTCCTCAAGCGCATCCAAGCAAAAACAATCATCAAGTGCTGAACCTTTAAATTTACAACTTACAAACTATAAAGGAAATAGAAAAATAACTGTAAGTTCGATCTAATTGATCTTGTATGGACGCCAAACTTAGGAATGAGAAAATATGCAAGGAATTTCACCGCCATTGTTGGAAATAAGAAACTGAACAGAGTAAGATGGAAAATTTGTTCACAAAGAATTTCAAACTGAATCGGAGCCTTGGCATCAACTGATAAGAACACAATCAGAGAATGCAGTGATAGAATTTTAATTCATCAGGTAGCAGGAAAGAAAAAATGTTCTTCAATCAAGAAATTGATGACAACCAGTACAGCTAATTGCTTAAGAAATAGAAAAGAAAAACATACATCATATGACATTATACAAGAAGTGAAAGGACAGTTACAAGACCAGTATTTTTAAACAGAAATAGAGAAACTTCATTGGTACATAATAGAATGGAAGCAAAAGTGAAGAAGAAAGAAGATGAAGATCAACAAACCTTGTGAAAGTTAAAAACCAAATCGAGCTCACACACATTGCTGAAGAAATGATCCAAAATCTCCACAAACAAATGAATACACTCGAGATAGGCCAACTCGTTGTCTGTTATGTCCACACAAAGAGAGAAAAATAACCCTGCATATCGTCTGTAGATTACCTTGTGTGTTCGGAACTGCAACAGTTGAGGTTGCAATAAATAAGCTAGAGTTTAGATAAAAACCAGATGAATGCATTATGCAACGCACAAGTATAAGTAAATAAATGCTAAGATTCATGCCCAAAAGACAACAAGAAAATGCCAACTGAAACGAAATAAATCCCGACCAAGAACAGCGAAGAATGAACTTCTCTATCACAACACAAGTTAGCCTACAACGAGGTCTACATAACCAACCCAGAAAATAATTACCATTTCCTTAGCTGGTAATTAATCATCACCCTCTTTGTAAGAAAAATTCATGGAAAATATCCAGATATTAAATAAACAATGACATAAAATGGAAGAAATCAAGCAGCAGAGAACTTGGTTAATAGTAGAATTTCATTCCACTTCGACAAAAATTAATTGAATAGAATGGAGCTTCAGATATCAACAAATACTGGAGCGCAACAGCATAAGATTGGAATTTCATCACATAAACCTACGGAATCATAACAAAAAGTTCTCACCTCAACGAAATTCGTGAACTTGGGATCTCTATTTACCACCAATCGGTGAACCTGGAATACAATCAAAACAAAAAACCTAAAACTTAGCCTGGAAAAAGAAAACTGGAATCAGAGAATTAAGAAACAAAATTCACGAGGGAATTAGAAATACCTCGTACTCGACCTTGTGCTTCTCGGATTCCTCAAGAGGAACATAGTACTTAGCCAGACGGGTCTTGCCCTGCCTGTTCTGCAAAAGTATGAACCGGATCTGCCAAAATCAAATGTCAATATTAATGTTAATGTCAGAATCTTACAATCCAAGACTACCGGAAAGATCATCAAAATGAGAAAGTCGACAGACCATTCTTGAAAATGTCGAACGAAGATCGACGAAACCCTCCAATTGATTGTCGGAGGCCGAATTCGGAGAACAAAATTGGCAAGGAATTGCTGTTTTGAAAGTTCTTTACCACTGGGTTGCAGGTTGAAATTTTCTCTCCTCTTCGGCGCGGGGAGAGGTCAAAGGAGTGAAATCCAGTGTGTAATGATCGCACACCAAAATTGGGCATCCAAGTTCTTCCTTTTCTTTCCCCTTTTTTTTGTTAACATTGTTATTTGTTAATTCGCATTCTATTTATTCCACATAATTCGTTACAATGAAAACAAATGAAATTTTATACATTTTTCCTCTATATTTTCACCTTTATGTTAATTTTTCCTCTAAATTTTGTGTGTATATTTTCTAGAGATCTAAAATAAATTTAGGGCCGGTTGCAAAAGTAGCAAACCGGCCCAAAATAATTGCAAACTTAGCAACGGTTGAAACTATTTGCGAAAATGGCAAAATTTTAACTTTTGGAATGTGAATTTACCAAAATGCCCTTCTGCGCGCTGAAAATCTCTTCCCGTTTTTTCTATCACTCGCCTATCGTTTCTATCAGCCTTCGTCTTCTCCGATTTCTATCAGTCTTCTCTTCTCCGATTTCTATCATTCTTCTCGCCTTCGTCTTCTCCGACATTCATCTTCTTCGATTTGTTCGCACATTCCTCTTCTCCACATTCTTCTTCAGGTTTGTTTTCTATCGTTTCTATCCGTCTTTTTCTTTTTTTTTTTCTTCGATTTCTATCTGTTAGGTTTTCTATCAGTTTCTAGCTTTCTAAAGCTTTCTATCAGTGATAGAAAGCTTTCTATCACTGATAGAAAGCTGAAATATCAGTGATACAAGTTCTATAAGTTTTTATAAATGTTCTTGTTTTTTATTTACTGGATTTTCTATGGTTGTTTATTTGATTTTTGTTTTGTATATGTTACTTTCGGTTCTCTATAAGTTTTGGGGTCTTTTTGGTCTGTTTCTATCAGTGCTATTGGTGTTTCTATCAGCATTTAGCTTCCTATCAGTAGAAAAGCCTTTGTGATAGAAAGGCATAGAAAGCCTTTCTATCAGTGTGATAGAAAGGCTTTCTATCACTGATAGAAAGTGATAGAAAGGCTTTCTATCACTGATAGATTCTATCAGTGATAGAAAGCCTTTCTATCATATATCCAAACAGCTTTTTATGATGATTGACAGTACCTTAGAATCATCTAACATGTTATCTTCCTATCAGTGATAGAAAGCTTCCTTTCTATCACTGATAGAAAGTGATAGAAAGCTTTCTATCACTGATAGAAAGTGATAGAAAGCTTTCTATCACTGATAGCAAGCCTTTCTATCACTGATAGGGAGCTTTCTATCACTGATAGAAAGCTTTTCTATCATTGATAGAAAGCTTTCTATCAGTGATAGAAAGCCTTTCTATCATTGATAGAAAGCTTTCTATCAGTGATAGAAAGCCTTTCTATCATATATCCAAACAGCTTTTTATGATGATTGACAGTACCTTAGAATCATCTAACATGTTATCTTAAAGCTCTAAGTTTGAGGTCCCAAAAAAAAAAAAAAGTTAAAAGAGGGTGAGAGACTTAAAAAATAAACTTTGATTTTCTACATGAAGATCATTAGAGCTAGCTTAGGGATATATATTCTGGTTGAATTTAATTACCTAGAATTCTTTTATTTCTAATTAGTCAAAGGAATTGACATTATTAGAAGTGTGAATTGAAGAGAGGGTAAGGAAATGAAGTACATGAATTAAAGGGGACATATATTGATAGAAATTTTCAGTCTATTTCTTTTGATGTTTGACCATTAACTTTGTGATAAGAATCAAGATGGTGATTTTTGATTGAGATTGATGGTTTGGCTCCTTAATTTCACCTTTTTTCCTCAAAAAAAAAATTAATATGTAAGTTGCATTGCCATTACTTCAAACCATAAAAAATATCATATCAAATTCAAGACATTTTACATCACATAGTCAATGTTAGATAATAATGTATGATAGTACTAATATACATTCGATGATAGAAGTTCTATCAGTTTTTATAAATGTTCTTGTTTTTTATTTACTGGATTTTCTATGGTTGTTTATTTCATTTTTGTTTTGTATATGTCACTTTCGATTCTCTATAAGTTTTGGGGTCTTTTTGGTCTGTTTCTATAGTGCTAATGGTGTTTCTATCAGCATTTAGCTTCCTATCAGTAGAAAAGCCTTTCTATCAGTGATAGAAAGTGATAGAAAGCCTTTCTGATAGAAAAGCTTTCTATCAATGATAGAAAAGCTTTCTATCACTGATAGATTCTATCAGTGATAGAAAACTTTTCTATCAATGATAGAAAGCCTTTCTATCAGAAGGCGATAGAAAAGCTTTCTATCACTGATAGAAAGCGGCTTTCTATCAGAAGGCTTTCTATCAGTGATAGAAAGGCTTTTCTATCAGTGATAGAAAGGCTTTTCTATCACTGATAGAAAGCTTTCTATCAGTGATAGAAAGGCTTTTCTATCACTGATAGAAAGCTTTCTATCACTGATAGAAAGCCGCTTTCTATCAGTGATAGAAAGGCCTTTCTATCAGTGATAGAAAGGCCTTTCTATCATTGATAGAAAGTCTTTCTATCAGAAGGCTTTCTATCAGTGATAGAAAGGCTTTTCTATCATTGATAGAAAGTCTTTCTATCAGAAGGCTTTCTATCAGTGATAGAAAGGCTTTTCTATCAATGATACAAAGTTTTCTATCAGCTTTCTATCACTGATAGAAAGCCTTTCTATTAGTGATAGAAAGCCTTTCTATCAGAAGGCTTTCTATCAGTGATAGAAAGGCTTTTCTATCAGTGATAAAAAGTTTTCTATCAGTGATAGAAAACTTTCTATCACTGATAGAAAGTGATAGAAAAGCTTTCTATCAATGATAGAAAGTTTTCTATCACTGATAGAAAAGCTTTCTATCGGTGATAGAAAACTTTGGTTTGATTTTTGTTTTGAATTTGTCACTTTCGGTTGTATAAGTGTTTGATTTTTTTTTATCCTGTTTTTTAGATGAAGAACGAAAAAGCAGAAAAAGTAGATTATGAAGAAGAGAAAAAAACAAAAAGGAAATTAAAAAATAAAGGAGAGGGCTCCAAGAAGAGACAGAAGGTTAGCTATTAGATTTTATACATTCATCACTATAGATTCTATTCTATCATTCATAGATTCTACACAATTATTAGCTTTTAACTTTTTTTTGCCTTTGTTTTTTGTTTTTATTTAACAGGTTAATAGTTTAATTATACCAAAAAAGGATTGGGTCCCAATCCATAAGATTAGTCTCTATATACAACTTCCTGTTATTGACCATATAAAATGTTTAAGGGAGTCATGTGTTCAGATGTTCAAAAGTGGCCCGTTTGGACAATTTTTAGATTTAAAAATGAAAAAAATTCCTTTACAACTCATCACACACCTCATTAGGAGGTTGTGTGTTTCCCCTAATGATAATACCATTGCCTTCAATCTTGAGGGCAATGTAATACAATTTGGATTAAAAGAATTTTCAATCATTACTGGATTAAATTGCAACCCATTTCCAGTTGAAAATATTGATGATGGGGATGAGTTGGACTCAGAAATTAAACAATCCTTCTTCAAACATAAAGACACAATTGATAGGAAGGATTTAGGTACTGCATTCAGTATTTGTCAAAGCCCTTTGTTAGATGAGGATGATGATCCTTTAATTGTTAAATTTTCATCCTTATATCTATTGGAATGTCTTATGATACCCAAACAGCATCACAATAGGGTTAGCTGGAGGCATGTAAAAATCTTTGACAATGAAGAGTCAATCCTAAATTATCCATGGGGGAGGTTGTCATATGATTTAACCATAGAATATATAAAAAAGGCCTCCACAAATACCTCAGGAGCCATATATCTCCAAGGATTTCCAATAGTCCTAATATATTGGGCATTGGAAATCATTCCGAAATTATCTGAGGAAACCTTAGGATTTGCTAGGAAAATCCAAAGCCCCACCTCTACCCCAAGGATGGCTCATTGGGAGATATTGGACACGCCAGATTGGAGCCAATTCGATGAAAAGGTCTTCTCCGCTGAAGATGTAAGTGTAACTCTATAACTCTTATTCTTTGTTCTATCTTATCAGTGCTAGCTTTCTATCTTATCAGGGCTAGCTTTCTATCAGTGGTAGAAAAGTTATCTATCACTGATAGAAGGCTTTCTATCAGTGATAGAAAAGTTGTTATCACTGATAGAAAACTTTTTATCTTTGATAGAAAAGTTTTCTATCACTGATAGAATCTATCACAGATAGAATTCTATCAGTGATAGATTCTAGTAATAAAATTCTACCACTGATAGAATGTATGAAGTGATAGAATTGTATCACTGACTGATAGAATCTATCAGTGTGATAGAATTCTATCACTTGATAGAACCTATCAGATAGTATTCTGTCACTCATAAAATCTATCACTGTCATTGATAGAATCTATCAGTGATAGATTTTAAGAGTGATAGATTCTATCACTGCTTAGTAACATTCTATTTTTTTTTTATATTTTTTTTTCATTTCAGTTCTCTGTTGTTCCATTAGTGCCAACTGATGAAGAAATGGCATCAAAAAATATGGAACACTTCATCAAAGAAATGGAGAAGGAGAAGGAGGAAAGGATGGAAAGAGAAAAGAATGAAATGGAAAAGAAAAGACACGAGGAAGAAGAAGAAAAAAGAAAAAGAGAAGAAAATGAAGAAAAAGAAAAAAGAAAAAGAGAAGAAAAGGAAGAAGAAGAAAAAAGAGAACAAGAAAAGAATGAAAAAGAAAAAGAAAGGATATCATTGTTGGAACATGATATCAAAAATTTGAAGGAAGGACAAAAAGAATTAAAAAATGGACAAAAAGAGATTTTAAGATTGCTAAATAATTTGGTGGAAATTGTCACAGACAAATTTCCACCAAAAGATTTTTCTGAAAAACAATCTCAAGAATCTCTTCACAAAAATTGTCCTCCAACTTCTAGTCTTGAAAAACTAGAATTTATACATGCTACTGATCAATTTATACAAGTTGCTGAAGCTGCTGAACAAGTTGCCAATAAAGACCCAATTGACAACATTGACAGGATTGTTCATTATGCAACCTCATATGCTGCTCCTGAGGTAAATTACCATGTTTTAAAAACCAGTTTTTTTCCTATCAAATTCTCATTAATTTTTGTTCTCATTTCAGATAGAAGATGTGATAGAAGATGAGGATGATGATGAACAAGAAGAAGAAGAAAGAGAAAAGGAAGAAGAGAAGGAAAATGAAAATGAAGAAGATATGGATGAAGAAGAAAAAGAAGAAGAAGAGGAACAGGTAAAATAATAATAAGAAAAAAAGTAAATTCTATGACTGATAGAAAAAGTTTCTATCAGTGATAGAATCTATCACTAGTGATAGATTCTATCACTCATAGATACTTATCTTCACTTTTTTTTTTTATTTTATTTTGTGTTTATTCTTTGTGTTTATCATCAATATTGGAGCAGGGAAAGAATAACGAGGACGGAGCAGAAAAAAGATCCAAGAAAATTCATGATAAGAAGGTGAATTTCATTCTTTTTTCCTTTCTATCGGTTCCTTTTTTCTGATAGAAAGCTTTCTATCAGTGATAGAAAGACTTTCTATCAGTGATCATTTCTTTCACTGATAGAAAGCCTTCCTATCACTGATAGAAATCCTTTCTATTGTGATAGAAAGCCTTTTCTATCAGTGATAGAAAGGTTTTCTATCACTGATAGAAATCCTTTCTATTGTGATAGAAATTCTTTCTATCACTGATAGAAATCCTTTCTATTGTGATAGAAAGCCTTTTCTATCAGTGATAGAAAGGTTTTCTATCACTGATAGAAATCCTTTCTATTGTGATAGAAAGCCTTTCTATCACTGATAGAAATCCTTTCTATTGTGATAGAAAGCCTTTTCTATCAGTGATAGAAAGGTTTTCTATCACTGATAGAAATCCTTTCTATTATGATAGAAATTCTTTCTATCACTGATAGAAATCCTTTCTATTGTGATAGAAAGCCTTTTCTATCAGTGATAGAAAGGTTTTCTATCACTGATAGAAATCCTTTCTATTGTGATAGAAAGCCTTTCTATCACTGATAGAAAAGGCTTTCTATCACAATAGAAAGAATCCTTTCTATTGTGATAGAAAGCCTTTTCTATCAGTGATAGAAAGGTTTTCTATCAGTTGATAGAAAGGCTTCCTAGAAGGCAGCAACTGATAGAAAGACTTTCTATCAGTGAATTTGGTTTTTTTTTTGGGAGTCTGATATTAATATATTTGGTTTTTTTTTGGAGTCTGATATTAATATATTTTATTTTATTTGTTATTTTATTTTATTTGTTATCTAGGCTGTTGATCCAAAAAAATATAGGCCTAAAGTTGATTTTGGAAAGCAACCACAAGAACCAGAAGAAGGCCGACCAAAACGAAAGTCAAAGCCCACAAAAAAATTCACTCCCGAAGAAGAACAAAAAAGGAAAGGCAAGAAAAAGGGATCTCCAGGCAAAGCGAAGAGAAACTGCTCAAAGATTGATGCACCTAGTTTTGATTTAAAAATTTCTCAATGAATGTAAATACAATTTAATTGTAGTCTATTATGAATGTACAAAGATACAATTTAATAGTAGTCCATTTTGATTTAATTATAGTGTTTTCTGATATTTGGTTGGTTTTTTGTTGACAAGTTAATTATAGTGCTTTATGATACAGTTGAATGTCTAATGTCTGTACTACCATTTAATGGCAAGTTATTCTTGTGTATTGAGTTGTGTATTGACATCATTCCTGTTACATATAATGAAATTGTTACATTTAATTGATCGAAGCTGTTTATTGTTGTTGCTGAAATTGTTACAGTGATAGAAAGTTCTATTTTTCTACCACTGATAGATTCTATCAGGATAGAAAAATTTATATCAGCAATAGAAACTTTCTATCTGATAGAAAATATCCTACACTGATAGATTCTATCAGTGATAAAATTCTAGCACTGATAGATTCTATCAGTGATAGAATTCGTAATAAATTCTATCTACCACTAATAGAATTCTATTATCAGGATAGATTTTATCAATTCCTTTTCCTTGTTATAAAAATTACCACTAATAGAATTCTATTATCAGGATAGATTTTATCAATTCCTTTTCCTTGTTATAAAAATTATGCAGTGTTAATCTGAATTGTCTTGGGATCCTTTCCTTGATAGATAAACTTTTTTGGTGATAGAAAAAACTTTCTATCTATGAATTTCGTTCTTTCTTTGCGGACTTAATAATATGATAGAAAGTCTTCTATCACTGATAGATTCTATCAGTGATAGAAATCTATCACTGGTTCTTTCTTTGCGGACAGAAAGTCTTAACAAAACAATCTACGATAGACAAACTAAGTGATAGAAAGTTCTATTGCTGATAGAATGTTCTTCTACCACTGATATCTATTGCTGATAGAATGTTCTTCTACCACTGATAGATTCTATCAGTGATAGAAAAACTTTCTATCAGCGATAGAAACTTTCTATCGATAGAAAATTTTTTCTACACTGATAGATTCTATCAGTGATAAAATCCTACCACTGATAGATTCTATCAGTGATAGAATTCTACCACTTTCTACCACTGGTAAAAATGTATCAGTGATAGAATTTTAGAGATAATCTAAAGTATAGAAAGTTCTATTTTTCTACCACTGATAGATTCTATCAGTGATAAAATTCTAGCACTGATAGATTCTATCAGTGATAGAATTCGTGATAAATTCTATCTACCACTAATAGAAATCTATCAGTGATAGAATCCTATCGATGATAGAATTCTATCAGGATAGATTTTATCAATACCTTTTCCTTGCCATAAAAATTGTGCAGTGTTCATCTTGGGATCCTTTGGTGATAGAAAAACTTTTTTGGTGATAGAAAAAACTTTCTATCTATGAATTTGGTTCTTTCTTTGTGGACTTAATAATATGATAGAAAGTTTATCATTCCATTGTCCACTATGAAAAACAACTATTGGAAGCTTTCCCATAATTTTGAATTACTGCAAAACAAAAAGACAAAAGAAAACAAATGAATCTATCACTACATTAGAACATTGACAATACATACTAGATAGATTCTATCACAAAGAGAAAAGCTTCTATCAGTGATAGAAAAGCTTCTATCACTGATAGAAGCTTTCTATCAGTGATAGAAAAGTTTCTATCACTGATAGAAGTGATTTCTATCAGTGATAGAAGCTTTCTATCAGTGATAGAAATCGCTTCTATCAGTGATAGAAACTTTTCTATCAGTGATAGAAAGCTTCTTCTATCAGTGATAGAAAAGCTTCTATCAGTGATAGAAACTTTTCTATCAGTGATAGAAAGCTTCTTCTATCAGTGATAGAAAAGCTTCTATCACTGATAGAAACTTTTCTATCACTGATAGAAATCGTCTATCAGTGATAGAAAAGCTTCTATCACTGATAGAAGCGATTTCTATCAGTGATAGAAGCTTTCTATCAGTGATAGAAATCGATCACTGATAGAAAGCTTCTATCACTGATAGAAAGCTTCTATCACTGATAGAAATCGTTTCTATCAGTGATAGAAGCTTTTCTATCACTGATAGAAATCGCTTCTATCAGTGATAGAAGCTTTTCTATCACTGATAGAAGCTTCCTATCAGTGATAGAAAAGCTTCTATCAGTGATAGAAAAGTTTCTATCAGTGATAGAAGCTTTTCTATCACTGATAGAAAGCTTCTATCAGTGATAGAAGCTTTCTATCAGTGATAGAAATCGCTTCTATCAGTGATAGAAACTTTTCTATCACTGATAGAAAGCTTCTATCAGTGATAGAAGCTTTTCTATCAGTGATATAAAAGTTTCTATCAGTGATAGAAGCTTTTCTATCAGTGATAGAAGCGATTTCTATCAGTGATAGAAAAGCTTCTATCACTGATAGAAGCTTTCTATCAGTGATAGAAATCGCTTCTATCAGTTTCTATCACTGATAGAAGCGATTTCTATCACTGATAGAAGCTTTTCTATCACTGATAGAAATCGCTTCTATCAGTGATAGAAAATTTCTATCACTGATAGAAAGCTTCTATCAGTTATAGAAATCCTATCACTGATAGAAGATTTCTATCAGTGATAGAAGCTTTCTATCACGGATTTTCGAGAGGTTAAATATGAGAACCAGACTTGCAAATTTACTTTCTACCGAAACCTGAGATGCGACCGGAAGAGGCGACCGATTTCGGAAACCTGAGATGCGTTATTTTTCAAAAACCAAACCGAAAGAGGCGACCGGAAGAGATCCCTGAAATCCAGCGACCGGAAGAAGCGTCGACGATCGGAAGAGGCGACCGATTTCGGAACGGAAGAGGCGTCGACGGGGGAGAAGTGAAATCCGTGCAATCCGTCGATACCAAGTGAAAACCGTAAAACCAAAAACAATCGATCACGAAGAAAGAAGAAAGAAGAAAGAAGAAGAAGCTCGAAGAAAGAAGAAAGAAGAAGAAGCTGATCACGATTCAAAAGAAGAAGAAGTTGCGCGCGTAATTGAAGGGCAGAATCGGAAATATAAAAAACTAATTAAAAAATTTTGCCATATTTGCAAATATTTTTGAAAAATGCTATATTTGCTATTATTTAGGGTGATATTGCCACCCATTACAAATATCCATAAATTTACTTAGTAACATTATTTTTTTGCCTTCTTTTTTATTTTTAGAAGTATTTTTAATTAAACTGAGAAAAAAATTAAATAAAAACTTAGTTGTTATTTTTCTAAGTTTGATTTCCATTTATAAAGAAATACAACAAATAACTCATTACTAAGCATTAAAACCAAAAAAATTGACACATATGTACACCTAATATTATTGGACTTTTAAAGTACTCTCTTTTAGATTCAAATATAACTTCACATCAATTAGAAGTAAAAAAAGAAAATTAAATATACAAGTTATTATCATAATTAGAAGCAAATAGTAATAATACACAAGTTAGTAACGTTAATATTTATATTGACACGAATCTAGGATGAACAATAATCCACTTTATACATAAGTAGACTTCTCTGCTATACTATATGAAAATGTACATAAACGGGTTCTCATTATTACAAACATCATTTGAACTCTCGTTCAAACTAAGTACTATATTCAAACTATGCTAAAAAAACATTTGAAAGTTATTTTGGAACAGCCAAAATCACTTTTATCATGTCCTTTTTCTACCCTTATTTCTACATCAGTACCAATAGAATCAAACCAATAGATCAAAATTCAAAACAACACAATAACAACAAATTACAAGGAATCCTAGGGGACAAAAACCAAGTGTTTTTCCTCTATAGAAATCATGTTCTATAAATAGAGTTTGAAGCAGCCAAAAGAGCAGCCCCAATGCCAGAGCCATCTTTGGTATGTTCAATGGCCACATTCTTAGCCAACTCTGTTCCTAGAAGTTCTGTTACTCCTTCTTTAAGATACCTTCTGTACTGTGGATAATTCTCATACAATCCTCCATCCATGGCCACAACTCTCCTCTTTCCAAGATCTTCAAAATCTTCAATCTTCTGCAGAATTCCTACAATTCCCGCCCCTGCCAATCGCCCGCCTCGCTTTGCAATCGTGTCGCACACCTCCACGACGATTTTCCTTGCACCTAAATCCGACTCGACCTGGTGGCATTGCTTGCACCAATCAGATTTGGAAACTAAACAATGTATGGTTACTAACTCTTATGTTCTTTCTCAACTTTGGCGAATTCGTGCTCGTTTCGGATGTTATTTGCATATGAGATTGTCTTTAAAAACTATTATGCATAGATTCGACACGAAACAATATAAAGATCAAAACGTTTACCCCAAACACATTGTACAAGATTGATCCAACAGCTTGAAGGTCATTGGAGTCATCTTGCTGCATTGCACTTAGAGCTGGTGTGCTGCATACAATTGTTACACATTGAAATGGAAGATTTGTTCAGTTCATAGATACACAATGAACATGTTGTCTCGAAATGATTTCGTCTCGATGAGATATGAATGAAGGATCGGCTGCAGATGATACCTGAGGATGAAAGGCGTCGACAACTTTTCGGGAATGGATTTGCCAAAAAGAGGGGTGGATTCAGCCATTGCCAAAAGCACCCTACGCGCAATTTCACCAAGATACATTCCAGCTATTGTCTTCTCAAAGATCTGCCATATACATATATGTATTACGCTTACATTAGCCCACCGTATCGACAACCTGCATCATATCGACATTATTAAACTTCGATTCACCTGCTCCCCTGGATTGATACTGGCAGCATCCATCTCTCTATCAAAAACAGTAAGAGGAAGACCATTTGAATATGCTCCCCACTCCATGTTGATAATCTGAAACGAACGTGTTTTCGACAACAAAAACCGACATTAAGTTGCGGTCGATGAACTAATTTACAAAACTAGAGGAACAGAGGTATTGTATGTATTGGTACACACTGTTTTCCCTGAAGAAGATGCCTGGCCTTGTGATAACTCTTAGAAATAAGAGTTATTAGCCATGATTTTGGGGCTTAAAGGTTTAATTTTGCCTTAGGAGATTGCTTTTTGAGTTGGGTATTGATGAATTTTTGGTGTTTAATGAAAGTGCTTATTGATGGCTTTAAGTGTTTAATTTCCCGTTAATTTCGGATTTAAACTAACTTGGAGCTCCAGTTTTCTTTGCAGACTATGCTGTAGCATGAGCTGGAAAAGGCAGAATAGCAGCTGGAGCTGATTTACACGTGGAAGGCTTCATTAATTGATGTGGCATTCCCAGCTGGAGGCTGAAGCTATTTTCAGCCATTAGAATGATTTCCAAGTGGGCAAGGCTTGTCTAATCAGCCCTGAATCCCACAAATATGGCTGGGTATAAAAGAAAAGAGGCCCTAATTTGGAAAGGAGGCTGGGAGAAGAAAAAAACACACGATAGGAGGCTGATTGAAGGGGAAAAACAGAGGAAAAACAGAGGGGGAGCTGCCGTGGAGTCCATATTCAGCTTGGGAAAGCTGGATTTGAGCTTGGGAGTTTCTTCTTTGGCTTTTTCTTCTTATCTTTTATCTTCCTATTGATATTAGTTGTGTTAGAAGTTGAAATCATGTTGAGTATGAGCATTTTCTGCTGTATTGAACTTATTTCCTCTTTGAACATGAGCTAATCCTCTTTAGGTGAGGATTAGGGATTCTATATTGTAACAAGGGGTTGTTTGTAATTGAACCGTGCTATTTTCATCTTAAAGCAAAGTGTTCTTTATTGTTTAAAGCTGGAATTTCGACTGGCCATCCATTTTCTAGTATTGTTATTGGGTGTTTGGGAAAACATTTAGTAACCGATTGCTTTGCTTTACCTTAGTCTTTTACGATCATGAAAATGAGTGGGTATTTAGGAATAAATCACCACCTAGGGCACTAATCAGATTGAGCTAATAATAAGGGGTTAAATGGGAGTTTAATCGCCTCAATCTTTGGAGAATTGGAAAATTCCCGTTGAAAAATCTGGGTGAGATGAATTAGCACAGTTTTTGCTATAGCAATCCCTGGAAGCAATACAGAGTATCCCTAATCCGAACCTTAATTCTCCTCTGCTTTCAGCCGTTTTTCTTGCATCATTTACTTTCAATACTCTTTAATTTCATCTAAATTAGTTTACAATTGTGTGCTTTAGTTGGTAAATGATATTTTTGTCCTTGGTTAGTTGAATTTCGCCGAAAAATCGCACTTAGAAGTAGCTAATTTCATTAGCTTAATCCCTGTGGAGACGATCTTGAATTACTTATCACTTGCTGCCATGATGTGTATACTTGCACGTTTTTGAGCTATTTGTGAAGATTTCTTGCATTATTATAATCACATTGCACAAGGCAACAAGTTTTTGGCGCCGTTGCCGGGGATTGAGTAGATTTTCGCTATTTTTAAGCTAAATTTCGGTGAGATTGGTGCTAAAACAGAATCTAACTTTGTTGTTTGGTTTTGCAGGTGTTGGTAGCTGTTTATGAACGAATTCCCTGATTTGGAAGTCAATTTTGATCCCGAAATTGAAAGGACTTTTCACAGGAGAAGAAGGGAGCAAAGAGAAAGGAACAACAGGATGGATCCGCCACCTCTTTTACCTCCGGGAGTTCAAGGAAATCAGCCACTAAATCCTGAGATAAATCAGCAACAAGGGGTAGAAAATCGAGCTGAGAACCCTGTCTTGATAGCCGATGACAGGGGAAGAGCTATCAGAGCTTATGCAGTCCCTACTTTCAATCAGTTGCATCCGGGGATAGCAAGGCCAGAGATTCAGGCTCAGAATTTTGAGATGAAGCCTGTGATGTTTCAGATGCTGCAAACAGTGGGTCAGTTTCATGGGTTACCTTCAGAAGACCCGCATTTGCACCTTAAATCTTTCTTGGGAGTAAGCGACTCATTCAAAATTCAAGGAGTTTCCCAAGATGCTTTGAGGCTAACTTTATTCCCTTATTCCTTGCGGGATGGAGCTAAGGCTTGGTTAAACAACTTTGCCCCCGGCTCTATCACTACTTGGAATGAGTTGGCCGAAAAGTTTCTGATCAAGTACTTCCCTCCCACGAGGAATGCCAAGCTTAGAGCGGATATAGTATCTTTCAGGCAGTTTGACGATGAATCATTCAGTGAAGCTTGGGAGAGATTCAAAGAATTGTTGAGAAAATGTCCTCACCATGGTCTGCCCCATTGCATTCAGATGGAGACTTTTTATAATGGGTTGAACATGGCCACTCAGAACATGGTAGATGCCTCTGCCAATGGAGCTTTGTTGTCTAAGACCTATGATGAGGCATATGCTATTTTAGAGAGAATTGCTACAAATAGTTGCCAATGGTCTGATTCAAGAAGCATGACTGGGAAGAAAAATAAAGATATGCTTGAGGTTGACACAGTTACATCCTTTAATGCAAGGTTTGATACCATGGAAAGTATGATGAAAAAGTTGACTTTGGGGCTTGAAAATTTGAATATGCTGAATTCTGGTGCAAAACAGAATGCTGCAGCAATCAATATAAACCAGAATTCCACAGATTCATGTGTTTATTGTGGAGAGGATCACACTTTTGAGTTTTGTCCAAGTAATCCAGCTTCAGTGTGCTATGTTGGAAACCAAAATGCCCAATGGAATAACCCTCATTCCAATACCTATAATCCGGGTTGGAGAAATCATCCTAATTTTGCTTGGGGAAATCAAGGAAGTAATTCCAACTCCCAACAAGCTCAACAAAAGATGAATGGTCCACTTGGATTTGGGCAACAAAACCAGCAAGCTAATGCTCAATACCAAAACACCATGAACCAACATATCCCAGGTACTTCTTTAGAAAGCTTGTTTAAGGAATACATGGCCAAAACTGATGCTGTCATTCAAACACAACAAGCTTCTTTGAGGAATTTAGAGGTTCAAATGGGCCAAATAGCAAGCGAATTGAAAGCAAGACCGATGGGTAAGCTTCCTTCAGACACTGAGAGTTCGAAAAGAGAAGGCAAAGAGCAAGTTCAAGCAGTAGAATTAAGAAGTGGGAAGCCGTTGGTTGAGAAAAAAGTGTTGAAACCGCAACCACCAGCTGGACAGATTGATGATTTGCACACTGATTTGGCGAAGACAGCAGGGGAAAATGAGAAAATAGATGCTGGAATTCAAGTGGAGAAGAGTTCCGAGAGTGAGGAAATTGAAGAAATCCCTAGAAAAACCTCTCAAACTCCTCCTAAGTTAGTTCCTACACCTTCCCCAACTTTTAAACCGCCCCCACCACCCTTTCCCCAAAGGCTTAAGCAGAAAAATCAAGATGGTCAATTTAAGAAATTCCTTGAGGTTTTGAAGCAACTTCATATTAATATACCACTAGTTGAGGCCTTGGAACAAATGCCCAACTATGTAAAGTTCCTCAAGGATATTTTAACCAAGAAAAGGAGATTGGGTGAGTATGAAACCGTGTCTTTGACAGGGGAGTGTAGTGCCATTTTGACAAACAAAATTCCAACCAAAGTGAAAGACCCTGGGACTTTTACCATTCCCATTTCTATTGGTGGCAAAGAATTGGGAAGAGCTTTGTGTGACCTTGGGGCTAGTATTAACCTCATGCCATTGTCCATCTTTAAGAAATTAGGAGTAGGAGAAGCTAGACCAACCACAGTTACATTACAACTTGCCGATAGGTCTATCACTTATCCCGAAGGAAAGATTGAGGACATTTTGGTGCAAGTAGATAAGTTTATCTTCCCGGCTGATTTTATCATTTTGGACTATGAAGCGGACAAGGATGTCCCCATAATTCTAGGAAGGCCGTTTTTAGCAACCGGGAGAACCTTGATAGATGTCCAAAAGGGTGAGCTAACTATGAGGGTGAATGACCAAGAGGTGAAGTTTAGTGTCTTTGATGCCATAAAGTCCCCCACTGATATTGAAGAGTGTGCTGTCATTCAAGTGAAAGATAAGTTGGTTGATGATCAAGTTGATAAGGAAATGAGAGAGCAAAACATACAACAGTTGGGAAAAAGTGGAATTGAGGATTTGGAATTAGACAAATTAGAGCTTGAGCTTGAAAGTAGTGCAGGTGAAGTTTTTGGTTTTAATAGGACTTTTGAATCCTTAGAGTTGATTGATAAGAAAAATCCACCTACACAACCATTCACTTCATTGGAATTATTTCAACAACTTGAGTTCGAAAATTATTTCCTTGATGAGTTGTTTTTTACAGTAGCTCACAACCAAAAAATGAAAACACTTTGGTATGTTGACCTTACCAATTACCTTGCTTTTGGAACATTGCCCCATGGTTTATCAAAGCAACAATTGAAAAAGTTTTTCCATGAGATAAAATTTTATTTTTGGGATGATTCATTTGTGTTTAAACAATGTGTTGATAATAATGGCAAGGAGTTTAAGGTAAATGGGCAAAGGTTGAAGCATTATTGGGGAGAAGAATCCCAAAGGTGTTATGCCTTTTGCAATTTGTTGGAAACTTGAAATTTGAAGAAAAAGGGCAGTGTGCTTTCACATTACAAATTCTATGTTGAGCCCTGAAGGTGGTCTGAATAGCAAGTTTAAATTTCTGTTGTGATGTCTTTAATTTGTAGCCATTAGTTGTTAGTTAATATTTTAAAGTTAGTTTCTCTTTTATTGATAATTTGCTTTAGTTATTGAGTTTAATGTTTCTGTCAAGCTTTGGATTTTGGTAGGGAATCTCATGCAAAATGTGGAAGAAAATTTTGATGCAGCAGATTTTGAGGTTGCAATTTTTCAAGGAAGGAAATTCCGATGAGCTGCAGCAGATTGACAGCACGCTCATATCAGAAGTTGCAACAGGCATGGCAGAAAAGGCAGTGGGCTAGCTGTGATTTGAAGGGAGGAAGTTTTAAGTTTGCTTGTCTGCTATCTATCATGCTTTCTGTTAGCTTTTGTTGTGAAGAAAAAGAAAAAATTCTGCTGGGTGTTTAATGTTTTTATGGAATTTAATGATATATCACCTTTGTCTTTCCTTGGCAAATCTCTTTCTTGCATAAATTTTGATTCTGTGATGTGGTAATTAAGCTGCTGAATGTGGAGTCAAAGTGCTAAATTTTTAATTCTTGCCCAAATGGATATGTGTTGAGCTTTCCCATACATTAGATCATGTTGGAATGTTGCATAATTTGTTTGGGTATTGACTCCGTTTTGAAGGCAGTAGCTAGCATCTTCATGCAAATTATTTGGGCTTCATGCATAATATAGCTCTTAAGTTTTACATGATTTACCCATTCTCTGAAGGTCCAAATTGGTCTCGGTTGAGAGCCTTTTTAATGTTTCACAGCTGTACTTTTGTCTAACTTTCCCTTAATGAATGTTGCAGCAGGCGAATGCTTGGTTAAGCCTAAAATTCTGTTTTAATTCAAAATAGCATGGTGTCTTTTGATCCTTTGCATCTTAGCCTCTTGCTTAGTTAGATATCCTATTGTGTTGTAAATCCTTAGGTTGATTAGAAGCTTCCTAATTTCCTTTCTTTTGCTTAGCTCAAAAATTTAGGAAAGCTTGTGCCTAGTTCTTTGCCCAAAGCTATAATCTCCCTAAGCAATAGGCCTTATCTTCTCTTTCAAAAGAAAATAAGTTTGGGGGTTCTTTCCTTACTTTCTCATTCATTGGGGACAATGAATAGTTTAAGTTTGGGGGTGAGGTGCCCCCCTTTCGAAAAAAAAAAAAAAATGAAAAATGTAGAAAAAAGCATCTTAGAAAGCATTCCTCTTTGTCCCAGTTTTGCCTAAGATGTACTCCTCTCCCTTTGTGGAATTTGTGCTTTTCTTGAGCTTGCCTAGTAACCAGGGGGATTTATGATACCCATAGTTTGCCCTTGCGTCAAAAAGTAGCTCTTGGAAAGGTATGAGTTCCTATGAAAAAAAAAAAAAAAAAAGAAAAATCAAAAGGAATGATTAAGGGATGAGTGCTAGCTTGAAAGTTGCAATTTCCCCAAAGCTTAGGTGAGCTTCACCAAAAAGTGTCGCCACTCTGAGAAGCAAGGAAATAGTTGCTAGATAGCTATCTTAGGTAATCTTAGGAGAAATGAATGCAGTGCTCGTTCGGTGATGAGCTTGAGGCTTGGGTGAGCTTCACCATAAAGTGTTGCCATCCCGGGACCAAAAAGGCTATGACCTAAGAGATTTTTCTAAGATGGTAAAAGCCAAAAAGAGAATAAGAGTCGAGAGAAGTTTTGGGTTGAGCTTAGAGTTTTTATAGCTTGGGCAATAGGATTTTAGGCTTGCTTAGCAAGCTTGAGGATTAGATTGTTGAGCTAAGAAAGAAAGAAAATTAGTGGCTTGTTTGATGCCTTTAGGTGGGCACAATTAGATATGATAGCTAATCAAGGTGGGCTAAGAGTGAGGATCAAAAGCATAATGTTGATTTGGAGATGCCAAGTACTGTTGCCTAGTTGTTTTTAAATGTTGAACTCCTTTTGGAGCTGTGAGCGTTTGTTAAGGGAAGTTGTGAGCAAGAAGTAGCTGTGTGGCTTATGAGAGGCTCTAGTGTGAGGCTAGCTGACTTTGCCGGTTAGTTGAGCTTTTGGCCTAGCATTGCTCGGGGACGAGCAATGAGCTAAGTTTGGGGGTGTGATAACTCTTAGAAATAAGAGTTATTAGCCATGATTTTGGGGCTTAAAGGTTTAATTTTGCCTTAGGAGATTGCTTTTTGAGTTGGGTATTGATGAATTTTTGGTGTTTAATGAAAGTGCTTATTGATGGCTTTAAGTGTTTAATTTCCCGTTAATTTCGGATTTAAACTAACTTGGAGCTCCAGTTTTCTTTGCAGACTATGCTGTAGCATGAGCTGGAAAAGGCAGAATAGCAGCTGGAGCTGATTTACACGTGGAAGGCTTCATTAATTGATGTGGCATTCCCAGCTGGAGGCTGAAGCTATTTTCAGCCATTAGAATGATTTCCAAGTGGGCAAGGCTTGTCTAATCAGCCCTGAATCCCACAAATATGGCTGGGTATAAAAGAAAAGAGGCCCTAATTTGGAAAGGAGGCTGGGAGAAGAAAAAAACACACGATAGGAGGCTGATTGAAGGGGAAAAACAGAGGAAAAACAGAGGGGGAGCTGCCGTGGAGTCCATATTCAGCTTGGGAAAGCTGGATTTGAGCTTGGGAGTTTCTTCTTTGGCTTTTTCTTCTTATCTTTTATCTTCCTATTGATATTAGTTGTGTTAGAAGTTGAAATCATGTTGAGTATGAGCATTTTCTGCTGTATTGAACTTATTTCCTCTTTGAACATGAGCTAATCCTCTTTAGGTGAGGATTAGGGATTCTATATTGTAACAAGGGGTTGTTTGTAATTGAACCGTGCTATTTTCATCTTAAAGCAAAGTGTTCTTTATTGTTTAAAGCTGGAATTTCGACTGGCCATCCATTTTCTAGTATTGTTATTGGGTGTTTGGGAAAACATTTAGTAACCGATTGCTTTGCTTTACCTTAGTCTTTTACGATCATGAAAATGAGTGGGTATTTAGGAATAAATCACCACCTAGGGCACTAATCAGATTGAGCTAATAATAAGGGGTTAAATGGGAGTTTAATCGCCTCAATCTTTGGAGAATTGGAAAATTCCCGTTGAAAAATCTGGGTGAGATGAATTAGCACAGTTTTTGCTATAGCAATCCCTGGAAGCAATACAGAGTATCCCTAATCCGAACCTTAATTCTCCTCTGCTTTCAGCCGTTTTTCTTGCATCATTTACTTTCAATACTCTTTAATTTCATCTAAATTAGTTTACAATTGTGTGCTTTAGTTGGTAAATGATATTTTTGTCCTTGGTTAGTTGAATTTCGCCGAAAAATCGCACTTAGAAGTAGCTAATTTCATTAGCTTAATCCCTGTGGAGACGATCTTGAATTACTTATCACTTGCTGCCATGATGTGTATACTTGCACGTTTTTGAGCTATTTGTGAAGATTTCTTGCATTATTATAATCACATTGCACAAGGCAACACCTTGCAGCTTAGGAATAGCATCCTTTCTTTCTATATAGCAGGCATTGGTTCCTGTACCTAAAATCACAGCAGCCACGACATCGTCGTCGTAGTATCTTGCTCCAGCCAAGGTTCCAACCGTATCGTTAACCTGTTTTCGGTTACTAACAATCAACAATGCATCAAAGTGGAAACATTTTCTAAGGTTGGTTATAGGTGCAAGAACATACAAGGGCCGAAACGCGCATATCTAGTCCTCGCCTTTCCATGGCTTCATTCAGACAAGCAACAACATCTTTCCCAGCCTGTTATGAGTTTGAAACAATCAGTGGCAAGGCCATTTTGGCATTGGTAAATACAAATCCTTCCATTTTGACATTCCTCAAGTGAAAATAGGGTGAAAATGATACCACTCCAGAAACAGCAAAACCTTTAGTCCACTTGATTAATATGCCAGAATCAATGGAAGTTTGATTCACTGGGAATGAGAATGTGAATCCAATCTCTCTCTTTCTTCTAGGGGAGAGGTGGAACCTGTCGCCTTCTCTCTCTACAAACTTCTCCAGACCAGAAGCAATGAAATCAAAGAGCTCCTTCAGAACAAGGAAGTTAAATAGATTAGCAAATCAATCTAAGACATTGATTCAGTAATTGAAGAAGCAATAAACCTGAGAAGTGGCAAACATTAGCTCTTGAGGGATTGAAACTTGCTCAAATTCAGTGGCAATAACACGTTCTTCTTTGCCACCCAATTGCACTCTAAGCACTCGAAAGTTAGTCCCACCGAGATCCAATGCATAAAACAACCCCTTCTCATTCCTTTCACAAAATTCACAATCAGTACACACATCACCTAAAACGACGCAGTTTAAGCAAAAAGGTTTGAACTTTGAAACATACCCACTAGGGAGAGTGTCGACATAGCTAAGAATCATCTTAAGATCGCCGCCGCCGTCGACGGCGAGCCCAGCCCGCATATCATCGGTCATTGCATCGGCCACGTGGCGCAAAACCGGCAAAGGGGTGTCGCAGTCCTTCTGAAACTTGGTCAAAATTGGGGCGACAGAGACCGCTTTGGATCGGACGGCCATGGTGAAGCGAGGCCGGCCTCTCGACGTCAGAGATCTTGCCGGAGAGAAAGATCGAACGGCGGCGGATGAGGCGGCGACCGACATTGTAACAACCGCAAGAAACCAGGAAGAGAGGAAAGGGAAGGGATTGGGGGTTGGTACAGTTGCAACAACCAACAGGGAACAAGGACTTTTTGAAGTGGGGTAGTTGAAACAGTTAAGTTTAATGAAAAAGATCAGATCTTTGATTAAAGATCCTAATTTCGGGTTTGGTCAAAGCAGGATTTTTGGACAGATGGAGAGAAATGAAAACAGGGGCGGACAAGACGAAGTGGAGGGGAGTTTTCAGCAAATTTGCTTTGTTCTTGTTTGGTCAACTGGAATTCAGACAACTTCTTTGAGCTTTTCGTTGTTGACTTGTGTTGTGTGAATGTGTATCTTCTTCAGGTGTTTTCTGATCCATTTTGTCTCTTTTACAACAGCTCTCAAATGGCTTAATTGTTCTTTGCAATGCCAAACCAGAGCAGTCGGTTCCAAGTTTTCTTTGTCTTTGAACCGCAAGTTTGGGAATTTCTCAGGACATGTCGTAATTAAGGTTTCATTTGATAACTATTTGATTTTTTGTTTTTTTGTCACTGCAGAAGACTAGCACATGGTGTCGGTGTCGAGTAAGAGGTGAAACGGTGAAACAATATAAATATTCGATATTATTCTTGTTCCTATCTTTTGATTGTTGTACTTAGAAAAAGAAAAAACAAAAAGAAGAATTTGCAAAGCAACCATCTTGACAAAACAAACCTTTTGTTTGAGAGGCAATTCTACTCTCCCACGTCTTTTTCAACTTCAAAGTTGGCAATAAAAACCTTCAGTTCTCACAATCCAATAACATGTTCTTCATTGATTAGATAGGAAACGTAAATCAATATACCTTAGGCCACTGGCCACATTAAAAATTAAATTAATTAATCAGACGCCAAAAGATTACCAGAAAAAAGAAAAAAGAAGGAAGAATGAATTGTAAACAAGAATAAGATTACAAGCTTAATGAGTCTGCTAAGGATATTTGTTGATTAAAGTAAGTACATAGTAGCTTACTAAGTTAAAAAGGGAAAGAAAATAGACCCAGGCTCTGACTTCATTTACAAGCATAAGTTTTTAATATTCAAAGCCAATTCAGTCAATTTTTGTATCCATATATAAATAAAAACTTATAAAGTAGAGATTTTGATACAATATGCTGAAATAGGGCAACTGTTCAACTGTCACTCTCTTTTGCCTCAAAATTAACAGAATTCCAGTAACTTGGAAGCCAAGAAACGAAGCTTTGGTAGTACTTGCTATTGCCTAATAATACTGCCCAATATCTTTCTTTAATTCCCATATTTCTTTTGTTCTGTGTTTTCTTCTTCCATAACCCAACTCTTCTCTCTTCTTTCCTTTCTTTCTCTATCTCTTTGGGAGTTGGAACAAAATTAAAGGCTGGTCCTTTAATTTGTTTTGTGACAGATTTCTAGAGAAATTAATTCCTTTTATTTGGGTGTTTTTTCTTTTTTGGGTTTGTTTGTTTGTTTGTTTCCATTTAACATGGAAAATGGAGGTTTGAAAGTTAAAAGGGCAGAGATTGATACAAGAAAGCCGTTTCGTTCTGTCAAAGAAGCTGTTAGTTTGTTCGGTGACAAAGTTTTGGCTGGAGAACTCTATACCAACAAGCTTAAACAGGTCTTCATCTCATCTTCTTTACCCTTTTTTTTTACTGCTCCAATTCTTGGTTTTTGTTGGAACTTGGAAGTGATGTGAAAATTTACCTGTCGGATTTGAACTTTGGTAAAAATACATGTCAATTACCGTTGAATTATATTCACTTTGATCGTGCATGTTAATTGTTTGAAAATTCATTCCTTATCCAATTTGCTGATGGAATATTATGGAGCTGTCATGATGTGGAAAAATGGAATTTATATGGTTTGTTTAGTGGGAGTAAAGCTTTATTTTGGAATCTAATTGTCTTCCTTGCTTTGGGTTGAAGGAAGATATCCTTTTAATGAATCATCATATAGAATATGTTACCATATTCACGTGTCCTGTCGTTTTGTGGTTATATTGGACAAAAAAAAAAGTTAAATTATAATCCTTTTACTTTCAAAGTTTATATAGGTTACTAAATTTTGGGTTGTATCTTTAATGTTCCTATAGTTTAAAGATATTCTAATTTGTTTACACTTGTGAGTTGTGCCAACTAAAAACTTGGATGGACGCAAAATCAATTTGTTACGTAAATCTTGAATAATATCTTTCACCTTTGTCACATATATTTGTTGAATTAATGAAGTTAACGATAAAGACTTATCAGACACAAAATTAAGAAAGTATAACTGACATATAGAAAATTTTTTTGAAGTCAAAAGTAGAGTACAAAATTTTCTTAGGCAAAATAAAATTATACATTTTAACTTTTTATATGCATACTTTGAAATTATGGGGCAAAAATAGAGAACTTTAAAATTTTTATTTTTTTTTTTTAAAAATGTATAATTTGTTCATTATAGATAATGAACTAAAAAGATGAGATTGGCCCCTACTTTCTCACCACTTTGCCCCAAGATAAAGCATTGATATGTGAACAATATACTTGGTTTGCATACAGTGGGTAGGTATGCAACCAAGTATATTAAAATGTTGATAATTAGTAGAGATTAAAAAAAAAAACTCATTTTTTTTTTAAAAAAAAAACTCATATATTTTCTATTTTTTTTTCTTTTAGTTGTCGAGATTTTAATAGGATGTGGAAGGATCCCTATCCACCGTTGCCAAGTATTCTTCTTAGCATATATCAATTTGGCACACAACTTTGAGAGTTTAGAGACCAATTAAAATCTTTTTTATATAGACAAAATCCAATATTGTCACTGGAGATTAAAAAAAAAAGTTATTAGATAAATTGATAAGATCCACATCTCAAGTCTGACCTACCAGAACAATAGTTAACAATAAATTTAAAATTTAGTAGTAGACAACAGGAACTTCATACTTCTAAGTCAGGGTAGCACTGTCGAGACTTAATGCATAACGTACAAGATTTGATTGTAACAATCGAATTTGATGATAAAGGTTATTGGGTTTTGAATTGCATATATAGATGCATGGGGGAGACGACAGAGAGATGAATAATGGGCAAGGCCAATTGAAGCTAGGGAACGTTGCAGCTGAATTAGAAGAAACAAAGCAAAGCCTCGAGAAAGCCAAAGAAGAAAGCATGGTAATGGCTCACTGCCTTTCATCTCTCCAAGAAGAGCTCGAGAAGACAAAAAGAGAGCTTCAACTCTTAAAGGAACGAGAATTTTCATCATCTCACAAACAACAACAACGACAGCCAATGTTGTTGGAATCCGAGCAAATCGAAGATGTAAAAGTTGTAGAAGCCGATTCCATGGAATTTCAAAAGAAACGTTATGTCACTTTTGCCAACCCCCCGGCCGCCGTGGCTCAGGTCGCCATTCCGCCGCCCGCCGGCGTTGAGAAATTGGAGAGGCTCTCGTCTCTTAGAAGGGAGAAGAACAAGATCAAGAAGACATTAATCCCTCTCATTTCCGGCATGTTTTCCAAGAAAAAAGGAAATTAATTTTAAATCTATATATATCATGAAATTTCTAAGAAAAATAAGTGAAAATTTTTCAGACAGGGAGGATTGTAACCGAACAGTTTGACGGCGAATTTCGTAGGTTGAATTATGAGATTATGGTCTTGTAATACTAAATTCCATGCATATAAATTTACATCATGTTCTTTTTTTTCTTTTCCATGTAAAATTTACTAGTATAATGTTTGATGAAATTAGAGAAAGAACACCACAAGTACCAATAAGAATAAAAGAACTCAGAAACACGCTTAAAACAAATGAATACAACAAAAAAGATACATAAAAATGAATGGCAAACCAAGTTTTAATTTCTCAAACAATATAACAAACAGATCTCTTCATATTTCAATTTGAAATTGTCCACTCGACTTGTGACATTACTCGTATTCTCAACATATCATACCAAGGTGTTGGGTTTTTGAGCTTCAAAGACTCCATCTTGAGACGACTTGTTGAAGAACTCGATACAATCGGCAATGGCCTCATCGTAATGGGAGTGGGAAGAGTAGTATGAGCTGCATGACGTCTTCGGTGGATCAAACGACTTGTCACAGCTTGTTCTTCGTCTCGACGACGACACTCGAGACGGGAACGAGAACACGAACCGCATGAGTATCTTACGGATTCGATGAAAGAGCTTCATGGAAGAGAAGTTGAGAGATTTGGAAGAAGCTGCAGCAACTAGAACTTCAGTGGTTTTAGGCCTTTGCATATTGTGTGAAAATGATTCTCTGAGGAGAGAGGGCCTCCGGGAACTGGAATGCTATAATGGGTGTGGTTTGGTGATTTATATAAACATAGATTTGTATAGATATTTGAGAAATATATGTTTGGTTTATTTAAAAGAGGGATTGGGATTTTCTAAGCATATGGGAATATAAGGGGTTTCTATGTGCCAAGCCAAGATTTGCAGAGCAAAAATAAAGATGCTGCCCCAACTCTCCATGTGCTCAAATCATTTCCCTTTAAAACAAATTCATGTAGTCCCAATGAAAACGAGTTTTAAAGGAGACATTTTTTCTCATTAATCATGGTTTTTGAGAATGTTCAATAAGAATTTAATTTGTATTGGGTTTGATTCAATGAAGCATTCCAACTTAGGCAACCAAACAAAATTGAATAATATAAAGTCGGTTGCTTCACAAATTTGATTTCTATAACTTTTAAGCGTGTGTGAACCTACTTATTTCATAAACATACGAACTCAAGATCCAAAATACAAAAATTGCAATAATTTATTATAAGAATTGAAATACAAGTAGGATAGAAAAATTCAAACCTATCAAAGATTGTCGAGACAATCAACATCTCATATTTCTATAATAGAGTAAGTTAAAATATCATTTATAGTTTTCGTACTTTTGAACCGATTCCATTTTAGTCTCTATATAGTCCTAAATGTTCAAATTTAATTCATATTCAAATCGTGCCTTTTTTGAATGAAAATATCATCATCATTATTATTTTATCAAGTTCGAGAAGAAGGGGAAAAAATCAACCTAAACAATAAGGACTAATTTCAAGATTTTTTGAAAGCATAGTAACTAAATTGAACATTTGAAGCTACATGGACACTAAAATGAAACAAAAGTCGAAGTACGGACATCAAATAGTATTTTGACCACTAGAATAATACTTATCTATTTCAGGCTTTAGCGTGTATAAATTTAATTTTGGTTTCATCGAATAGACTTTATATCAAAGATATTCTTTACTTATATACCATGAATCTTCTTCTTTCTTCGCTATATATATGAGATTTTATGTTTGCAAAATATTCCCTAAGTTTTAATAGGCAAAAGATGCAAAGAATGATGAGGTTATGGGCCATTTATCAATTTCGATACAAACAAGTGTTAGGGAAGGCAGCTTTAGGGTGCAATGCTTTGATGTTAAAAACCTTTTGTGGAGCCCAAAATGATATTAGCAAATTTAAACAGATAACAAAACTTAATTTATAAAATTAAGAAAAATTAAATGACTGATGAGAGGGCACGGTCAAAGTGGTCCAATGGACTGAAATGCCCTATAATTGAAGCTGATTTTTAACCAATAATTGTGTACTGAAATACCCCTTTTTGTAAAATGACAAATTATAAGATTAGGATTTTTTTAATTAGGAAGGGACTTGATACAATGATTTCTGCAAGATGCTATAATTATGTTTTGTACTTTCTTTCTTGTTTTATAAAGCACTTCCATAATAATCACTTCACAACCTCACTCTAATTTTTTATGTGATCTGTTGGTGAAATCCGTAACAGATTATAAGATATATTAAAGAATTGATTTCAAAATAACATGATATATTATTTTAATGGCAATGCAAACTTTCAATTTAGAAAAATAATAAAAATAAAGTTAAAAATAAGTAGCAATGTCTCGCATATCATATTTTATAAATATATGTTTTTCTTTTTTTGAGTTCTAAAATAGTTTTTCTTTTTAGATGAAAGCATTAACATAGTTAAAGTACATTAATTTGTCATTTAATATAATGTTTCTTAGTTGGGTAAAGTAATAAATGAGGGACAATCTACTTTTTCAAAAAAAAAAAAAAAAAAAATGAGGGACAATCTACCATGCATGGGCCGGCAAAGCCCAAGCCCACTTGTTGACTGAAAGAGCTAGAGTTGGATACGTGGAGTGCTAATTTATGTCATTGTTTTTCTTCAAAAAAGAAAAAGAAAAACTAATTATTGTCCCAAAAGTTTGATTTTTATGAAATATAGTTTTATGTTAATTAATATTTATTTAAACATATTTTTGATATGTTTCTTTGAACTTGGAAAAATATGAGAAGTAAAAAAAAATATAAGTTTGACAATATGTATGATGGGAATTCAGAATAAAAAATCTAATCTTTTGGTCGGAGATTTATGTTCAAGTTGACAATATTTTACCATTTGAACTTGGTCATTTTTTATTCTATATTTTATTTCTTTTTAATTTATTAGATAGTTTAAACCATACGTGTCAAATGAAATTGTTAAAAGAATTGGAGGGGTGTTTCCGGAATTGTCCTGCTTTATATCATTTTTTTTTTTCTTTTTTGCCGCGAGGAATGCGTTTCTAACTTTTTTTTTTTTTTTTTTTTTTTCATTTTTGAATTCCTAACTTCCAAGATATAAAATCAAAGAAAATTACAATTTAATTACATTGATTGAATACACCGTTTTGAAGTGTCACTTGGGAAACAGATGCGACACAAAATTAAATAATATTTATTAGAGGATACTTCCCTTAGAAGCATCTACTTGAAAATAGTACGGAATATTAATATCGATTTTATGATCAGTTCCTTTCTTGTCCTACCTTATATTTGGAAAGAATTTGAGTAATTACATATTTAATTAATTTTCCTCTTTGGGGCTAAATCGAGTTTATTAATAGCTACCTTGGAGATTGGGAGTTAATTTAAACTCAAGTGAAAGTGATAGGGATAGATTTTAGGATAGTAATAGGTTAGCTTTGCAATCATTGGAACTAATTGAAATTATATCGATTTACTTGATTAGTTGATTAATCTTACTTGGTGAATATCGTGTTAATGACCATAAATTTTTCTATAGATATGGATTCAACTGTCCTTCAATTTCAGTAGTAGCAAAATTTGAAGCGGTCGAAGAAGATCCGTCAGCCATGGCGGAAGGAAAGAAACAGAGACAGATGGAGAAAAAAAGCGTGAAGGGAAGGAAGAAGAATAAATTTCTAAAAAATCACCGCTCAAAGAAACAGTGCAAAATTTTTTTTAACTTTGATACCATAACACAAGTAATGAGGCCAAAGGGAAGTTCAATATTATTGATAAATGGAAAGAACTCCTACATCTACAATACCCTCATATGCTGCTATATATATATATATACACAAATGAATAAGTCCAAAATAAACTTACAACAAACTATAAAACAAACTTGCAACAAAATACAAACCAAATAACAAACTTACAATAAATTAGAATAACAAAAACTGAATCATAATAAATTTCATAACTATAATCATTAACTTTTTAAATGAGGCTAAATTGGTATTTTAACGCTGGTTTATATTTAAACTCTATCTAAAAAAACATCTAATCATATAAAAAGAGATATTGGCTCCTTCACATATCCAAAATCTTTTCCAACTTTAACTGATTGTGAGAATATATATTTATAATAACCCACCATAAAACTATGAGATAAGTAAAAGAAAAAGGTATTCTCTAGATACATAGGAGAAGAATAAGCCTAAGAAAATATAAGAGAAAAAGCAAAAGAGAACAAAATATTGGCCATAAAAAACAAAGAACACATTGCTTCTGCCTCAGTCATTCTTCTGCTTTACATGCTGAAATGCAGACAGTAAAATTATAATTTCAGAAGAACTCAAGTACTCATTAAGTGAAGGATAGAGATAGATCAATTTCTGAATCTGACACATTTATTTTGTCTGTTTTCAAAAAAATAAAATAAAATTCAATAACCTTTCTTGGAGGTTTCTTCCTCTTAAATCTTAATGGATCAATAATAATAGAAAGGGACAATTAAAAAGAAAAAAAAAAAAAGATTCATGCATCTCATCATCATTCCCTTCAATTTAATCCAGTGGGGGTGGGACTGTCTTTTTGTCAAATCTTACTTGCATGTCACAAAATATTATAAGAACTACATAAATTTGATGTTATTAAATTTTAATTGGTTAATGATGAATTATATAATACATAGTATGTAGATGTTGGTTGTATGGTTTTCCTTAGCCGACCAACTTGAAAAATAACAAAATATCTAGGAGAATAATTGGTGGGCGGTCATTGAATTATTATTATTATTATTATTAACTCTAAAATATGCTCAATATATCAAATGAAATGGCATACAAGAAGGGAAACAAAATATAAAGCTACTAGAAATGAGGACTGTCAAATGTTAACCAAACTGTCGAAGCAGAAATTTGGCTCAAGTACTTGTATTGAATTGAGCTGTCTGATGACTGCTTTCCTTAATAAGGGAAATTGTAGCCTGCACAAAAAGAAAGTTGTTTGTCGTTGTGTATTTGCCAAACACAATTCGATGTTTAAGTTAGATCTGAGCGCAAGTTTGTCGATTGACCCCATAACAAGAACCCTATATTTCTACAATAATATGATATTGTTTACTTTGAGTATAAATTTACAAGTTTTTTGAATTTCATATTATTTAAATTTTAAGACAAATCAATTTATATTCCTAAATTTTGGAGGTTGTATATCTATATATTAAAACCTCAAACTAACTATTGTATCAATTTTAAAATCCTAAATTTTTCATAAGTGAATTAATTTAGACGTTCCATTAGTGATTTATAACTATTTTCACTTGATTTCATTTTAAAATCAACTCAAACTTAATCACCTAAAGAAAATTATTCTCAAAATCCTACAAAAGTAGTTGGAGAAAAATCACCACGTCATTCAAGTAGAGAAAAATAGAGGAAGACCCCTCACATTAATGAAAAGTCATTACTATATCCATCAATTCTAGCTAGTATTTCTTTATAATATTATATGAATCATTTGCATTAAAAGAAGTTTTATACATGTGTGCGAAAACTACATATTAACAATTTTAAAATGAAATTCGAATAGAGTAGCTAAATTGATTCACATATAAAAGTTTAGGATATTAATTGTGATACAACTCAGTTTGAGCTTTTAAGTGATATAACTCCGAAAGTTTAGGAGTATTACAAATTGATATTTACTCTCAATTTTTTTTTTATATCAAAACTCTTTTTCAATTCAAACCCATGTGAGATAATATAGGCTAGGTAGCTACACATTCCCCATAAAAGGGGTCCTTAATATATATAATTAATGTAGTTAAGCTAGCAAGGCCCTCCTTGGAAAATGAAATAAAATGCAAGGGCAAGAAGTGGGCATATAATAATGTGAATGAACAAATAATTCATGTCACAGAATCATTTTCCAATGTTCAATAATTCAACATACATATGCATTATCCTCTTATTATATGATCATGCAAATGCATGTGGAGTATTTGTAGGTGAAAGAAATGAAATGAAATGATGGAAAATTTTCTAAATTCAAAGTCAAAAAAGCAAGCAAAGACCATGCCACCACCCTCAAAGGCCCACTTCCTTCCTTCAAATGTTTCCCAAGAATCTCTCACGTGGACCCTCATCATTTTTCTCCTTCGCCCCTTAATCATTAACTTACCCATAAAAATAAACAAAACCAATCATTCTCATCCAGAAAAATAAATTAAATAAAATAAAAAAACGCCGAAAGATAAACTCTCCACATAACATAATAAGTACAATTAGATTCAGTTTAAACACTATCAACAACTAAATTAATTGTTTATGACAATTAACATTAATACAACATCAAAACCTATATACAAACGTAAGGTTACCCACCGGCCATGAGATCCCACTCTCAAATTTTAGGTTAAATATATGTTTTAGTTCCTAATTTTGATTTACTCTCTATTATTTAAAATTTTTAATTTAATCTTTAAATTTAAAATTTTTCAATTATATATTTTTATAGGTAGATAATAAATAGGTTTAATAATAAACTTACATGACATGATAAAATAAGTTGACAGAAATTTAGAGAAAAAATTTCAGTCAATTTTTGTCAACTTATTTTTATATTATGTTATATAACTTTACTATTAGCCATATTTAATATCTACCCAGAAAAATAGTATAATTGAAAAAAAAGTTAAAAAGCAAGAAAATTAAATTAAAAAATTTTAAATTGTAAAGACTAAACTAAACCATATATTTATCCTAAATTCTCTAACGTGATGAAATTAACAAAAAAGAAAAGGGAGCAGTTAATTAAACGACGTCGTTAATTAGGTTTGGAGCGCTTCGTAGATGACGACGAAACAAGGAAGGATAGCCTTCGGATTGAAAATGATCAACTCCTCGAGATTCGAGTACATCCCCGAGTGTCGCGAAACGGAGTCGTACGATGCCGCCGCCGACAAATTCTCCTCCTCCACCGGCACCGGCACCGCCGCCGTATCCTCAGCGATCCGCTTCACTCTCCCGGCGATGACACGGCACACCAACATCGCCCGCCGTCGCCCGTCGCCGCATTCGAAGGAATCGTGGGCCCTACCACTACTGGCAGTAGTCCGTACGCCGGCGGTCCCACCAGGCTTGCACTGGAATCCATGGCGGATGACGCTGCAGACGCCGCAGCCAGGAATGGAGCCGCACAAGCCGGTCGAGCCACGTGAGCCGAGGTCGCACAACAAGGCGCTACAGTGGAAGCGCAACAGCTCATTACCGTCGGCCGCACAGCGCGGGTTTTTTCTGGTGCTGGCGAGCGCACGTGTCTTGACTGCATCGCGGCAGTCCTCGAAGCGTTGGATGGTGCGTTGGGTGTTGTGGACCTTCAATATCCGTTGGATCTTGCAAATGGGGCGGTCCTTTTTTAGCCAGCTTGACTTGAAAATTATCTCCACAATATTTCGACCCGAATCGTCAGGACCCAACTCGGAAACTATAAAACAAATAAACAAACAAAAATGAATGGATTTGATTTGATATATCTTTTTGTCGGTTGGGTCAACGGTCCTGCAGGTTTTTACTCTAGGTTAATCAAAAACATGACACGTCATTCCACAGGAACCCAGCTGTAAATTCAACATTTAAAAGAGCATTGAAACCTCGAGAGCAATGGTGTATCAGTAAAGGCAAAGCCCCATGGCCATGAAAGCGATTTATGCAATTTTTTATTCTTTTTTTTTTTGTTTTACCCTTTTTTAACTAAACCAATAAAGGGTTTCCTTCTTCATTTCTTTTTTTTCACTGTATTTTGTTTTATCATCATTGACACTAATGGAATAAAAGCACAATATTTTCCTCTTAACTTCCAACACGAACATAGTTCAATTGGCATAAAGTTGTACTGACAACTACGAGTTCTGTGGTTTAAATTCCAAAAAAAAAAAAAAAAACTTTGTAATAGAAAATTTTCACCCACCTCTACATCTTTTCCAAATACGAGAGAGAGAAAAAAAAAAAAAGACAACTTTCTAGTGTCAAATATTTTTGACAATTCAATTAAAGTATTATATGTTAGATAAAGAAGGGTTAGTTTGATTTAATTTTTCAAGTGTTTAATTTTGAAAAAAAAAATTCTAGTGTTTGACAACCACTAAAGATGATTATTTTCAAATTTCTAGTGTTTAATTTTTATACAAAATGTTTTTTAAAAAATGTATTCTTGAAAAACATTTAAATAAAAAATGTATTCTAAAGGAAGCCGAAGTTAAAAGACTAGAATCTACTTTCGAAAACAAATTCTATAAAAGAAAATTGTTAACTATTAGAATTAGAAAGGAAAAAAAGAAAAAAAAAAAAAAAAAAGGAAGAAGAAATTGGGAAAATACCAGCATGGCGAACTGCTTGGTGAAGCTCTAAGCTTTCAATCTTGGGGAAGACCTCTCCACATTGAGGACAAGGACATATAGAACTCCTCGGAACTGGGTACCTGAAAATCTTACTCTATTTAATCATTTATTCATATTATTAACAATTTTCGACCCATAATTAAATCATATTGCAACAACAAAAATACCTGCTAGGGTCAACGATGGTGTGACATTCATAACACCCAGAAAGCTTTCGCAATTGTATTCCTCTCGAAGACGAGGAGTACGAACCAGACGCACCGTTTTTCGTTCTCGTCGGCGCCGGTGCCGTCAAAGAACGAGACGACGAACCGTTTGCAGCTTTTCTACTGAGTAACCTAGTTTCCTGTCCGACGGAGCTGCTTTCCGGTGAGTTGTCGGCTCGGTGTACAACTTTGGCATTGCCATGGACCACGTCTCTGAAACTACAAATGGAACTGCATGAAGACCCCAACTTCGAATACGCCGGCGAGCGTTTCGCCGGCTCATGAACTCTCGAAACCTCGACCTATTAAAAAAACATAAATAAAAGATTAAATTTTACGTAACCCATCAATTTAAATTTTTAAAATTTGATTTATGAACATAGAACTAAATTTATCGCGTACCTGTTTGCAGGTGATGAGATTCTTGATTTGGTCCCATGAGGATTGGGCGGAGGACGGCGGTGGCGGTGACGGGGTTGGCTTTTGGTGCTTTTTTCTGCGTTTATTGTTGAGGGGTTTCTTTTGCTCAGAGGGCTCTGCCAAGGAAGTTAAGAGAGCCATGAAAGTGAAAGCAAAGAAAGTAATGAAAATTTCTCTTTTTCTCAGAGAGAGAGAGAGAGAGATTGGAAAGAGTTTAAGAAGGTGTGTGAAATGGAGAGGGATCCAAGAAATGTAATAAGAAGTGTTGAGAGAAGATGTGGAATTGTGGGGCTGCCTTCTTTCTTTCTTTCTTTTGTTTTTATCATCTCTCTCTTGTTTATTTTTATTTCTCTCTCTCTCTCTCTTCACTTTTAGATTCAATCCTCTGCTTCGCCACTATTTCTTTAGATGACTATTAATACCAAAATCCATCATTTCATTATTGGGTCCACTACCTTTAAGTAAAATCACACCGTGGAAAAATCGGTTTTTATTGGAGGTCGTTAATTAATCCAAACACAGTTCAGTAGATATAAAAGTATCTGTTGTTACTCTTTTTGAGGTTGTTGATGTGTAAATCTGACTGAACAAGTCGATATTAGGTCGGTTGGTTGTGTGTTGCTCCAAGGTGTGTCAGTTTCCTACAAGGAAAGACCTAACACTAATGTGGTGTTGTGTCCAACACACCTCGATGTTAAGTTAGTGTTTAACTAGAGTAATGTCGAATAGAGTTGTATTATGAACACACTATTAATTAATGAAGAAGTGTGGTTCCCTATATTTAGAGTTGTTCTATATCAGAAAGTACAATTAACCCCGACTGTAATCTAGGAAAAGATTTGGTATCTCAGATCGATCACAATCAACTTGTGGTCGACTTAGATTCCTACTTAGATGGTCAAATGCGTATGAGATATTGTAACAAATCCATGAGTCTAAGTCTGGTATTTAGTAGATCTCAATCGTTTACTTCTATTTACATGTCACACTACTCATCATTTATCATTTAAGAATGACGGATTATTTTCTTATATAAAAGAATTTTGAAGTGTATATATATATAGAGTAATTAATTAATTAAATAGACACAATGGCGGTCAAATGTAATATTAACTTACTTAACCCTGATTCTCAATAAATTCCCTTGGGGATTGCACCAATAGCATGACGTCATTATTATAGACAATTGGGACAGTTGGAAATGAATGGATGGGCAAGTAGGGTTCTTGTGAGTTTCAGAAACGCACTCCAATTTGAATTATATATAATAAGATTATTAATATCATGTAAAGACTGAAAGAGTATGGGCTTATGAAATTAGGTTAATTTGGGTGTGAACAAACCAAAAAAAGTCAGATAGATTTATATTTTTTAATACATAAATTGAGCGGATAGATGGAGATGGTTTCCAGATTCCGAGGTCTAGTAAAAGCTCAAGTGAATAACTCCAAACAGACAACAAAAGAAACAAGTAGAAAGAATTAATAACAAGAAAGTGTAGCGAGCAAATGGACCAAATTTTCGCATTCTGTTTTTGGTCCCATAACATTATATTCTAATCTTCTCCAAACAGAGTGGTTAACATAAAGTCATATCGACAATAATGTAGGATGACCCGTCCTAAAAGATGAACTTAGTCATTTGGACTCGTGCCAAAGGTGAGAGAGTAGGAAAAGATCGATGTACCTTTGGCTAAGGTCTTGAGAGGTTCACTCGTCCCACCCAAGTTGCTAAATTACATAAGACTACCGGACTATAAGTCGAGTTCTGAGTCATTATTACAGTACTAGAAAATTATGATAGCCTAAGTAGTTTGGCAACATGTGACATGCTAGGTGTGTCAGTACAAGAAAATATTACTACTTCCTCCATAAGGACAAGAAAGGACAAGGAAACGTCTCATTGACAAACACACAATTCTTACTTTTGCTTAGTACAACACAACTTGTATGTATCTGATTTAAACATTAGTAAATTGAGCAAGCATCACACTGGTGTGCAGTTTTTCACCTTATGGGTCACAATCCATGTCTTTCCTCCAAAGAAGAATCCAACTAGCAACTCGGCTGAACTGCATCTCACAAGCTCTAATTCTATTTATTCATCAAACGATGTAAAATTGTCGGTCACATTGTTTCAACGGTATGGATAATTTCTCGACGGCCAGGTGTGAGTTGAGTGGGGGTGGGGTACGTGGGGAGGTTGTATGGAAGAAAAATCGTTGTCGGAGAGCAGATGGGTTTGCAATTGCAAGGCATGAAACGAAGTGCCCAATACTGCGCTGGTGTTGTCTTGTCGCCATTCTGTTTGGTTTCATTCAGATTCTTCATGCTGTGTGCTGCTCTCGTTTCATGATTTTACCTTTTTATGTGGACGAGCTTCTTCTGTTTCTTTAAAGTTTGTGCAGCCTTGATTCTGATTCAATTTCCACGCTCACCATGCATCTTTTTTTCTCAACAAGTTCTTTTCTTTTTCTTTTCTTTTTTTTTTTTTCTGTGGTCAAGTACATTATCAAGAAATTGTTGAAAATGTATATATCTTTAGTTTTAATTCCCAATGTGATTCTTTTTCCATGGTTTCTCCTTTATTTATTGTGTCTGATTATATTTGACCCATTCATTTATCCCTTTTCAATTCATATATATTCATGAAAATGTACTTTCTCATTTTTAAAAGCCTTTACTTGAAAAATGAAAACTTTTATCTTAGATTTATTAGAGAACTAGCATCCTAGATATATATATTCACGCTTTATATTTTAAATGGTAATAATATTATAAGAAGAAAAGTGTACAAATATACCTAAAATAGACAATATCTTTTAAAATGAGCCACAAAGATACCTCTCTAAGAAGGTAGAGTTATTATTATTGAATATGAAAGAAAAAAATACAGGTGGTATTCCATTATAGAAAAAATTCAATGGAGTAAGTCAGCAACTAGATTTACTATTGGTATTAATTAAGAGCATTAATAATTGAAAAGTGGAATTTATTTCAAATTGAAAGAGATGTCACACCCAGATGTTAATTCATTCTATTTTACAAATTAGTCTCATTAATTATTTCAGTTAGCTTCCAGACTGGTTCTTATGCTTCCCCCAGCAAATTAAATACAGTAAATTAAATAAATACAGCTGACAGATAAGCTATAAAGCTATTATTTTTTATTATTATTATTATTATTGAACAAAAACTCTTTCAAGAAGTTCTTATATCAAACTCGAGATCCACACGGCTAGCGAGTTGTGTATATTAATTATATTTTTTAGAATTACAAGTCCAACCTACATTTAATAGGTGAATTTAATATTCCCAAACCAAAATTTATTGATTTCACAAACTATATAGACCTAGGATTTGAAATATTCTACCTCTCAACTTTCTTTTTATTATTATTATTATGGTGGGTGGAATTTCCTCTGCTTCTAAGAAGAAGCATAGTCATTTTATATCAAACTATAATTTTAATATTTAAATTTTATAGATGTTAAATTTAACATGTTTAAACATAATTCAACTATTTTTTTTACAACATAATTCAACTGGTTAAAAACATTGTACTTTCGATTTATGTATAATTACATATGATTTGTTATTTAAATTACTCAATTTTTTTACAAATCAAACATGAGTTAAATAGATATACCACTTTTCAACTCAAATTTGGTAAAATTGTGAACCAAAAACACAACTAAAAAACTCATCCAACCCATCTCAGATTTATGAAAAAAAATAAAATAAATAGAGAGATTAATTAGGTTTTTTTTTTTAAAAAAAAAACAATTAATTAGTAAAGTGGGTATTTGTATTTGTTCTTTTGTGAGGAGTGGTTAGAGAACAGCCATGGATTTGGCCAACCAATTATATTCTGTCTTTGTTATCTTCTTCAAGCTTAGAGACCAGACATTAATCTGCTCCATACATATAATATATGAAACTAAAACTAAACAGTCTCCCCATTGTCATATTGTTTTTGTTCATTAATTCTATAATGTTTTTTTTTTCCTTAGGCGAATTTTAATCTCTAATCTCTTTGTTAAGGGTGGTATGCATTAACTAGTTAAACTATGTTCAAATTAACCATTAATTATGTGATGAAATCATTCATGTGCACATATTTATTGGTCAAATTTTTTTCTTTTTAGAATTCACAAATTTTTAATTCACTAATAATTTAAGGCGTATACATGTCATTTTAAATCTGTCTCATCAACAATAATTTATCAATTAGCTGTGAGGACATAATTGTACAACAATAACATTGGTAATGTGGATCTGCATGTTAGACTATCAGAGGGCTGTTTGGCAACTTACTTTTTTGTAAAATAGTTTTTCAATTTCATTTTTATAAAGTTGTGATTTGAATTATTTGATATTCTATAAAGGTTTGAATATTACTCCACATGAAGGTTAAAGCCAAGCCAACCACTATCTTTGAAATTTACTTGTTAATGGTATTATAGTCTTATAAAATAATTTTAATTACCCATGAGTCTCTCAAAATTTGGAAATTGTTCCATTATGCCTATGTATGTCACATGTATCAAATTTTGTCACATGTTCCATTATGTCTATAAATATAAAAACTTTTTCATAATGTAGTACAGTAGTAAAGAAAAATAACATATTTGTGAATAATAAAATCACTTTTAAAATGCAAATACTTAAAAAAAATGTTACCAAATGCATGAGAATAATAATGATGATGATGATTATTATTATTTTGAGTACAAGCATAATTAAAAATATTGAGATACATAGTATAAGCCAAATTTACCCTAAAACAGGGGCCTTCTAACAAGGCCATAAAAGCAGTCAGATCATAATTGAGCAAATGAAAGTGGCTTTGACTGTTTAAAGCAGATCAGGAACAAGATGTCCAAGAATCTTTGGGCCTGCAATTGCATTAATTGAACCCAAATTCACTTTTATCCATTGATTTTGATTTAATTAAAAATCTGGTTAGCTTAGCTTGACTACTAGGATTATATTTAGATTTTTTTAGAAGATGATAATATTATTATTTTTTTAAAAAATGAAGTAAGTCATATTGGAAGTATTACAAATGTGAGAATGAATTTCAAACGTACAAAACCATTAAAAAATGTTATCAATGTCTTAACCTTTCAATTATACTTAACTCATTTTTAATATACAATATTCAAATGAAGAAAATGTCACAGCAAATTGCATTATATATAATAATTATTTAAAAGGGGACACGTGAAAACTGAAAATGATATTCACCTATTCCCATTTGTGACAACTTTAAATAAATAGTTAAAATAATTGAAGGGGCGCTATTCCTTGCCGTTCCTTCTTTGGATTTTTTTTTTTTTTTTTTTGAGAGAGGGATTTTTGTTTATAAACACAAGAAATGGGTTGAAAAATAAAACCTGAACTATAATCTTCATAATATTATGTTTGTTGCGAGTGATTTTGATCCACTCCGAAAGGCACAGGGATAACAAGGACAGTGCAACTTCGGTCCAGAGATACATTGAAGAGTCGAACACGGGAGGAAGGGGCAGGCCGGAGGAACCGAGCCAAGGTCGGAAAAATTGGGCCTTGGCCTAATCCCATGCTCGGCCTCGGTCGAGGCCGACCGGGTGGGCCGAGGCGGTTCTCCTTCTACCTAATCTTTGTGCCCCGATTTGATCCACTTTCAGTCGGAACGACCCCGAGAGAGGAAGGAAAACCCTAGCCAAAGACACAGGTATAAATTCGGTCCTCCACACCTGGAAAAGGGTTCGAAAATTAGATTTAGGAAGACTCTATACTGGTTTATCTGACTTAGGCATCGGAGTGCAAGTGGCCTACACCTGTGCAGCGATTTTTACAAATTCACTGTTGGTGTCACGTGAAGGTCAGGTGAGTTGTTTGGCCAGATTTTGTCATCAACAATGTTTATTCGAAGTATTTTAGATCAAAATAGACGTATTACTCTCTAAAGAAATATAACTTTTCTCAAAATTATCCACGGTTTTAATTTTTTTTAATAAAAAATGTAATAAGTTATAAATATTTCACAAAAACTAGGTCCTATCTAATAGTGATTTCTTTTCTCTCCCATCCTTGAAGAAACATTCAAATTTTTAGTCAAATTCAAAAAAAGAGAACAAGTTTTAAAAAAACTACTTTTCTAAGTTTTCAAAACTTGACTTGAATTTTTAAAACATTTTTATAAGGTAGATAACAAAATAAAGAAACAATGTTTGTAAACTTAATTTTTTAAAATAAAAAACTAAAAGTCAAATAGTTATCACTCGTGCATAATCAACAATTAATTAATTGTCAACCGTCGTTTTCTGGGACAGGTGGCTGCAGCGTTAACATAATTTCACCTAACATTCAAAACCATGATTTTCCAACTGAATTAATGGGTTAATAATAAAATCTCAGCGGCAATAATCATAAAGTTTCCGTAGAAAGTTACTTAGGGATGGGATTAGGAAAGTTGTATTAATCCCAAAAAAAGTTTTCTCAAGTTGTCCCACTCTTTTCTCTTACGAGATAAGGATGTCCCACTCTGTATTGGACCATCGCTTAACAACTTATTAATCATTTGGTTAAATTTCTCTCTTTTCTTTTAAAAAATAGGGTAGGATTACTATTCTCATGTTTGTTGTACTTAAAAATATTTGATTGATTAACTTTATAAGAACCAAAATTACTTTATCAACTTTATTAAATACATCCAACAACTTTTCAATTACTTTCATTAAACTTTTTAACTTTCCTCAATTCGTCAATATCCTTTCTTATCTATCCATCGGGAGAATAATTTAAACACTTCCAAAGTAAAAAGGGTAAAAGATAAATAAAGAAAGAAAACTTGCCAATACAATCCAATTAAATTGTTGAACAGAGAGAGTTCCTAAGGATCTCACTTCGAAGCACAGATTTAACCAATCCATCTTTTGTGCAAAAAGCACTTCGGACGGAGACCTGAATTCAGCTATAGCAAAAATTTATCCAACCGATAGCCAAGTATACATTTATGCGAAGAATATTGAAATCATGCCATGGAATTTTGACAAGAACCGCACAAAATGCCAACTCTAGACCATCGGCTACCGTCCAAAAAATAAAGTGAAAAATAGAATTGAAATAGAAACAACAAATTTACATGAATACCAGGATCGGCAACTCAGTACTCATCATTGTTCCATCTATTGTCTAAGAGCTATAAGGGAAACTGAGATTCAGAAACATTTCGCCCTTTTTCAACGGTTCGCAGCACTTGATCGTGTTTTTCTCAATCTTGGGCGAGTTACTCTTGTGGTTTCTTCCACGACGGTCTCTTTTGGCGGAGGATTTGCGTTCTCGTCCACTGGAGGTGGTGGGGCTGTATCGATCTGCATTGCCTCCACTACTTCAGGTGGTAAAGATTGGCTACTGCTGGCTGGTTCAGATGCTGCAACTGCTTTTTGGGCATTAGGAGCTTCGACTGAGGTTGATGGTTTCGACCCTTTCGGAGTATTAGGAACTTCGACTGTGATTGGTGGTTTTGAAACTTTTTGAGTATTGGGAACTTCAAATGTGCTTTTCAGTTTCGAAACCTGGGACACACCCACCTCTTCAGCTACATTTTTTTGTTGTTGACTTGAAGATGGAGATGATGGTGGTTCAATTCGCACTTGATTTGCAGAGGTTGCCGGGCGTTTTGATGTCACATTGTCTGGTGCAGCCCTTGCCGCAGTTGCCTGTCGCTGCAGTTATAGAGAAATAAGAAGAAATATTAAACACCATAAATGCCACGACTATTTTCTAATGTATGCTCAATTGTGCCACATGCACCGAATAAACAAATATTATGCATGTGATGAAAGCGCTGCTTAAAAAATTGTTAAAGTAAAACTACTTCTTTACAAAACATTCTTCCACTAAATTCCGAGGAAAAAGCAAACAGTTAAAGCAGCTATGTCTGAAAAACCATTTATCACACTTCACAATCCTGGCCTGGAGAATAAGATACAAACCATTACATGCTGGAGAATCCGAGGTCTAGGTGAAACTTGTAATGCATAAGGTCAAAATAGAAGTGGTTCATGTAACAGACAACAGCATTGCAGTACTACTTTTTCCATATCACTCAATGAAATACCAATTTAGAACAAAAAGATTAATAAATCTTTATTAAACTAAACTATCCAAAAATACCTGAGACTGGCGAGGCCTAGCTGTTGATTGTGCAGCAACATACTGCAAGATCTCGTATATCCTTGTCTGACCATAGCTTGCAGCTCTCTGCCAGTAGACAACAGCAATATCACCAGCTCTGGTCCTTAGTTCCAATAAATTTCGGTCAATATCTGTCTCATGCTTTGCTACATATGGTCTAAAGAAGGAATCATATACATAAGTTGTTCCCTGAAAAATGAAAAGTTATTAGGGGGAAGATAAGTGATTTTAGAAAGGTGGTCCAGGGGGGAGCGGAAGAAAGAGAAAAGCCTAAATTCCAGATTCTGATTCCTTACCTTTGTTTTAGGGTACCAGAGATAGATGAAGAATGCCAATTTAGCTTCACTATACATAGGAACCCTGCACACAAATGAAAAAGAAAAATAACAATATTAACAATTCGAGATTCACAAGCAATGGACAGCTAACTATGAGGAAACAACGGAGTCCTACACAAAACAATTTAAACAAAAAGAGGGGCATCGTAAGACAACACCATCTACATGAAATGCCTACCATGAAATGAATGCATCTCCAATCCTCTCACAAACTGTCAAAACAGCCACTAAAATCCTGAAACCAAAAGGAAAGCCAATCAACGTTGATGCTCAGGATTGTATTTGTACTTAAGAGATGATTGGTGCAAAAGAAATTTTATCGCATACCAGTATTGGCACCAAAAGCGAAGTTGTTCAATCTCTGGCTTGTTCATTTCAACAGTTTTGAAGCATTCATAAGCAGGATAAGCATAGCCAAAAATCATCCTGTCAAGAAATCGGAAAAATATATACATTAATGTGACAGGAATAGTTTATATTTCTTACTTACGCAAGCAATTTGTTATCAAGTGGACTTACACGAGCCCTCTGGTAAGAAAGGAACCAATCATCTTGAATACCTAACAAAATTAAGACAACGGTTATGGTTAAATTAGAAGCGTCATAGATAGATTTCAATAAAGCTAATAGTCAATTAAATTAAATAATGTAGGGAAATTTGTCCAATCTTATAAAAAGTAGGAGATAACAAGTACTAATAAGGAATCAAACAATGGAAGAGTTCCATATAAACAATTGCTCCTTATTGCACTATGAATAATTGATGTACGTTCTTACGCTTCTATAGACACTAAAAAATCAGTGAACAAATCCGAATTCCAAAAGATAGCACAAAGCACAAAAAGATAGATTAACACCACAACTGTCCTCGTTCAGAAATTTTTAAAAATACTAGACACAATGACGCGCATCCTTTACGCATAATTTTCTTTACAACATTTCTCTGTATCATAGAAGCCGTATACGAATGTGAATAAGAAAACAATCTAAACAATCCATAAAGTCTAACACGAGAAGATAAATTCAGCCTATGCAATGCGTAAAATGCTGTATGAGTTCGCTATTAGCAAGCCATTTCAAACCAAACGCAGCGTTTCTAGTTTTCTGCACAATGAAGTCGAAACTTAATTTCATCGAATGCGATCGAACAAGAAATTTAGGGAGAACAGCGCTCGAAACTTGAAATTAGGCGATAACAAAGCGTCGCAAGCATCTGTCTAACAACCACGGGAAAACATAATCCAAATTCCAGAAATAAAGTAAAATCCCCAAACATTATCAGTCTAAGATCAGCAAAACCAAGAAACAAGAATAAGATAACCACGGAGACCTAATAAAACAAAACATCAAGCATCTCAACCGAGCAATCTGAAGACTAAACAAAGCTCGATACCAGAAATAAGGAAAAACACAACAAGACCTTAGGTTCAAGAGAGAAAATGTGAGAGAGAGAGAGAGAGCGCAGTGCAATAATTATTACCTTGAGACAAAATCAAAGAATCAATCAATACAACGAAAATCAAAAGAAGGAAAAGTTGGCTAAGAAGCAGCCGATAGAGGAGAATCGTAGACTGACAGTACGAGATCGACGGCGGAGAGACAAATCGGCGATCGGCGCCGCCAAAATGCCTCGGCGGACCGTTGGAAAAGCAGAGCAAGGGATAAAAGATGGAGAGACGAAAGCGAGAGAGCGAGAGAGCGTGCAGTCAAATGAAGCGTTTGAAATCCTTGGGCCAATTGTGGATTTGGCTCGATGAACTTCATTTCGCTAATAAAACCCGTTTTTGAGTTCCATAAAAGTCGTATTGTTGTAGACGGACGCCTTGGAATCTGTGTATAGAAAGACAATAATGGTATAAACTTCATCCCTTAATCACCGTCCAATTCGAATCAAACGGCTCTCTTGTTTCTGCATTTCAAGTATCGCGGAGCCGGAGCGTATGTTCCTTTTTTTTTTCTTTTTAATTTTTTATTTTTCTCTCTACTTTATTACGTGGAAAACGATTTGAATGACAACCATCCTCTCACCCGCAGGGGATGTAGCGGCGTCAACCTCACAGACACTTGCCGTTTAGCCGCCGTTTTCACAATTAATTAAAAACCCTAAAAGAATTTTTTTTTTAAGTTTTATTTTAATGTCATAAGTGGGATTTTGTTACGTAAATGGGAAAGTAATACTGTAATATAACACTGTTTTCACCGACATTGTGAATGTGACCGACAAGCGTCACTGTAGGGTGAGGGAATCACTGCTAGGAAGCAAAATGAAGGATCGGCTTAGCGAATTATTGAGTGTTAAAAAAGTATATGCAGATGATATGGATAACGCAATGGGGGGGAGCCAGAATGTTTTAATAATATCTCTCAACGTCCCTAGAGAGATCGATATTAATAATGGAATCTAAATAAAATAACACTTCCGACCCCTCATATTAAATAATTAACATTTAGGGACCCAGGAAAAGACAATATTTTTTTTTTTTTTGACTTCCCCTTTGCTCTCTCAGATGGTAAAATTGCATGCCCCATAACTTGAAACAAAAAAAAAAAAAGAATCTAACCATCTTCACAAGATCCGATGCTTAGAAGAGGGCACGTGACAAGGAGGCTGTATGGGCCCATATTTTCTTTTCTACGTAGGATTTTGTAGGGCCTGGGTCTCTGAAAATTGGGCCACATTACATGACCTCAGCCTTTGCTCTCTTTTTCATTAGTCTACGCCTTTAACTAACACGTTCATTGAATAAATTTCAGAATCCCAGAAAATTTTAAGAGTTTACTTTATTCTTCTACTGTCACAAATAAATCTCAATTAATGGGCCTGGTATGATCCAATAATGAGACATTGATGTGAAATTATTAGAGAGTAAATTCTGGGCCCAATGAAATTATAAAATGCAGCTCTCTAAACTTGCATTGAAAGTTTTCATTTAAGCAGAATATTACATTGTTGGAGATTGATTCTGTATTGTTGTCCCTGTTGGCTGGCTCGACGTCGTTCTGTAGTAAAGAAAAGGGCCTGTAAAGAAATGGCATTTACCTTTTGAATTGTGTGTTAGTGTAATCCATAAGAAAGTTAAAGGAAAAGAAATAAAGGGGTAATAAATTGAGGAGAGGTGGTGTAATTGGAAAAGTAAAAAGAGGGAGTGGGGACCTTGCCTTGAGGATAGGATGTGTTAAAAGTGAGAGAAAGAGACACGTGGTGGTGGGGAGGGCACCATGAGCCTTGGATTTTACGTTTTGTGAAGCTGCAGTAAGCAACAAGTTCAATCTCATGGTCGTTCTTCTCTTCTTACACATGTGCCTCTAATTATATCTGTTGGTTGCTGCTTTGTCACTTTCATTTTCTCAGTCGGGACCCCCAACATTTTGGGCTTAGACTTGGGCCATGAGAATCCCCATTGGGCTTTCGGGCCATATGGGCTGAGAAAGTACGGCCCAAAGCTGTACTTTTTTCTGTGATAGTGGAGCGTTCCAACTGGCAGACAGTTGATGAGTGGGGGGTCTGTAGCAAAGCAGAGGCAGCCAATAACGGATATCCAAATCCTGGAGTGCGTGGTGAAGCTTTGTAGTTTTGAAACAAACCACAGCCTCAAATGTTTCTTTAGGAATTAGGACTGGGACTGACTTTCTTTTTCTCTCTGATTCGGAGCTCTCAGAAGCAAAGCAATCGAGTCCAAGGAATTCAGAAATGACAGTAGCACCTTCACTTTCTCGCCTTCACTCTCCATTTCTGTATTGTCCTCTCAAACCCACTTCATCTGCCTCTCTATCTGTCACATTTTCCAGAAATCAAAGATCGCCAGCATCATATCCACGCATCAGAGCTCTAGATCTTGACCAAAACACGGTTCTTTCTTTGTCTACTCTCACGATTTTCCATTCAAATAGTATTTGGCCAAGTTATTCTTTCCCCCAGTTTTTCCATGCTCTCTACTTGATTGGAAAGGAAGTGAAAATGAAGATAGAAGTACTTTTCTGTTTCAGGTGGTGGCACTTTCAGTGGGGCTAGTGAGTGTTGCAGTTGGAATAGGCATTCCCGTCTTCTACGAGACCCAAATTGATAATGCTGTAAGAGCCCTTCTCCTGCTCTTTAAGTCTGTGCCTAATAAACTGGGCTTTCTTTCACTTTCAGCTATAATCCTTGTGCTTGTGATGTAGGCGAAGCGTGAAAATACTCAGCCCTGCTTTCCCTGCAGTGGTTCGGGAGCACGTAAGTTAATTTCACTGCTTCAGAGTTCATATTCCTTCCATGAAACGAGTTTAGGGAGTAGGTTTCTAGCATTCTATATCATAGCCCAGGGAATTCTCCTGCCTGTCTCCTCCCTGCTCTTGTCATTCTCCTATAGTATATCCTTTGGTCCTGCATACAAAATTAATTTTCATACAACTTACAAGCTACCAACTAGATAAAATTTTATAGATTAAAATTGTGTAGTCATATTTGATACATATAAGTTTACTTATATCAAATTTCAAGTTTGCTAACCTCACATACATCATAAACTATAATCCATCGCTTACTATACCAAATTCAAACACAGCTACACAAATTTAAGAGCAGTTTTTCAACTCCAAATCACATAAATTTACACCCTCTGAATGTACTAAATTAAAAATGCAATGTGGTTGTCAAGAAAGGAACTCTTGCTAGATCGAAATGCATGTTCGTATTTAGAAATAAGTGGATGGCAAGAGGTTGTATTATGAACTTACAAAGCCTTGTTTGGAAATGAATAATTCGTCCACAGAGAGATGCAGATTTTGCATGGGAACTGGCAATGTGACCGTAGAACTTGGTGGAGCTGAAAAGGAAGTCTCCCGATGTATTAACTGTGATGGTGCTGGCACATTGACATGCACTACATGTCAGGGCTCCGGAATTCAACCTCGATATCTAGATCGGAGGTATGTTTTATGCATCTTTTGCTTCATTTTCTTCCTCTGGTACTTGCAACTTGCCTGAAAATCTAGCCATGGAGACCACCATTGAAGTTGACAAGTGTTTGCATTCCCCTTTGAACAGAGAATTTAAAGATGATGATTGAGGCCCAGCAGAAACAGAAGCATCACCATTCACTGCTTTTGCTTTCAATTTGATGCCTTGAAACTTTTTTAGTTCCATTGAATCGAAGAACTTGGTAATTTCCACCAAGCACTTCTTTTTGGTAACCTTTTTCTTGGATTCTTCTAATGTATATCTGTGGTTAATAATACAAACAACGTTGTAAGAGGAGAGAAGAATTAACTGTACTATGCCAAGTTTATGACTTGAAATGGCAATCAAACTCAATCTGATAATCACTAGCTAGTAATGACAGACTGACAACAGGTGCAGGTTGATCTAATCTCAGGACACATACAGGAGACAACTCATTGCCAAATCATCTCTTGTTGTAAATCTTACAATCTTATCAGCCGTTTGGAAACTAGGAGAACCATTAAGAAACATCCATATAATCAATTGCAAACTCCAAAAATTCAGATCGAGCCAAACATTCGAGGCAGAAATATCACAGGCAAGAGACCATTTCCATAACAAGCCTACCAAAAGATCAGCAACACTCGTTATAAAGACATTTCGAGGGAAGAAATTTGAAGCCACTGCATTATGGGCATCTAAAAGAGCAATGAATATGGAGGAACAAAAATTTTCCCGGCAACTATGTTGGTGGCAGATTCACGGAAGTTCCTGATATTGTCACCACCAAAACATTTGCCATTCGTTACGCCTCATCAACAACATATAGAAGATTTTTTAAAAAAAAAAAAAAAAAAAAAAACCAATAACAAAAAGAAGGCATACTTGATTATATGCACAGGCAAGCTCATTGGAGTAGGGTCAGAGGAAAATGGACCCATATTTACGCTTCCAATATAGCAGCACAAACTCCATCCAGCTTAACCTGAGGTAGTTGTAGTTTTACTTCTGCGACATTTTCCTCTAACCATCTCAAACATATCTGGTTCCCTTTATGTGAAATGAATGTCACCCTAAAATTTGGATTTTCAAAGAGATCCAAAGCAGCAAAATATAGCTGGTTATCAATGCTTTCAATCTCATCCAGAGCATCTATGCAATTAGTTATACTGAATCTGTCTTCACTAGGAACTCTTTCAGCTGTTCTCACATTGGAAGCTTCTAACATGTCTAATAAGGCTTCTGTCATTATCAGATGAGCTTCTTGTTCTGGGCTGCTTTGACCTATGGAAGGATGTGCATCTAATTGTCGCTTTTTCTTTCTCTCTACCACGCCCTTCATCATTTTTCTGAAAGATAACAGATTACCATGTTTAGTTTTAGTTAACGGGTTTTCAGGAGACGGGGTTCCACCATCAGGACATGAATTTATGACTATTTGTTCCAGCAGGTTTGTCCAGCTGTTCGAAGCGGCTGGATTGTGCATACTTCCTATCAGCAGCTGATTCTGTGAATATTGTGCGCAGCTGCTCATATATGGGACAGTCCTTGACTTTGATTATCCCAGACCGATGCTGGGCGGTATGGAAGAATCTATCAGAAAATTAAGGTAAACCTATAACGGGAAAACAAGGTAAACTTACAAAAGGAAAGCAATCTACCCCAAGTTCTTCTCATAGATCAAACCCGATACTACATGAATCATCTATTGTGAGGTCATTCTCATCGTGTAGATAATATTTCAGAATTTGGTGATGTTGCTCATGTTACTGCAGCCGTATTGCAAAAGTGGGCAAATATCAACAAAACAAGATGAAATGCATGAGATGCCCAACCTATTTTATTAATAATTTATGTAAAGTATATCGCCGAAGTATAATATTTATTAAGAAATTCAGAAGGTTACAATACAATTAAAAGATAACATGTGTCATGATTGTCATCTACCTTTTCATGAATATTTATTAAGAAATTCAGAAGGTTACAATACAATTAAAAGATAACATGTGTCATGATTGTCATCTACCTTTTCATGAATCAGCAGCAATGTACGTGAAAATCAATATGCCCCCATAGTTTCTTCCTGAAACATAATGCTCCTTAAATTAATTTCTTTTTTATCCAATTACTACAAAAGGAGCCATCTTGTAGATGTTATCATTCCAACAGCAAGTAGCCCAATACAGTATGAAGTACGAAACTAACATTTTAAACAAAATTTTCAAAATAATCTAGTAGGCCAAAAGGAGCAATCTTGTAGACGTTGTCATCATGCCAACTGCAAGTAGGCCAATACAGTATGAAGTACAAAACAAACATTTTAAACAAAATTTTCAAAATAATCTAGGATCCACTGCCAAACATTCATTTATTTTCAGTGCGGCAACTGATGTAAAACAGTGGAACTTAGATTACTTAACTTCTTAAACAGCACAGCAGGAAAGGTTCATTAATGGAATCATGGAAGACAAGTCTGATAAATACCTAGTCGTTTTTTTATAAATCAATAGGTTGAAGATAAAAGACCATTATCTGCTATCCTTATCATCAACCAAGGAACTTGTCTTTCTAACAAATATACAAGACCAGATATTATATATAAGTAGCACATACTAAAGATGCCAAAATTAATGAAACACCGGAGTATTTAGATTTCAAGCCATCCTTTATCTAGTTCCTCAAAGCTCATGACTGAAGAATAGTTATCTAAATGAATACCAATCTAATGTAGATCTTTGATCTAGTTCCTCAAAGCCCATGTCTTCATATTGTGCATTACACAGACTAACATTAATTCAGAGAAACGGGCTGTAACAGAAGTTCTATAAATGGAACTAACGAGCCTTCTTTTTGGTATAAGGGAAGAAAACCAAACAGAACCAACTGTATAAGTACACATACTTTGCTGTTGGGGGTGCAGAAGCAAAATATTCATATTGGTATAATCACCGTGGAATAAACGTTTTCTCCAGCATTACTGAAGCCAGCTGAGAATATAAATAAGAAGACAAAATTGGCCTATGCAATGCGTAATAGTGCGTGCCTTTACTCTTAGCTGGCCTTTTGACATCAAATACCGTGTTTTTAGCTTTATTCACAGTGAACTTGACTTAGATTTGTCAAAGGCGGTCAATCAGCAATGCAGTGCCTCAAACTATAAATTCAGGGGACAACAATGTATTAAAAAAAAATTTAACAAATCTGCCTACTAACCACGAGAAAGTAGTATCCAAATTCCAAACAATAAAGTTAAATCTTCAAACATTATCCGTCTAAGACTACCAAGACTAAGAAACGATAAGAAAACAACAGCGGAGAACTGATAAAACGACAAGGAAGAAAAGAATAAAAACTAAAACGTGCTCTATGTCAGAAATAAAGGAAAGAAAGAAGGTTACGTTCAAGCAAGAAATTGAAGGCGAGATTAATACCTATTCAAATTTATATTGAAACGAAAACGAAGAAACGCCAATAACAATGAAACCAAAAGTTAGTCCGAAAAGGTTGCTCGGGAGCAGCCAATGGAAAAAAAAAATTAAGAGATGAAAACGATAGTACTGTCCGGTGGGGGTTTTGAAATCCTTGTGTCAGTTCTGGATTTGCTAGATGAAGTTCATTTTGCCGCTGTAAAACGTTCTCAGTTTCCAAGAAGACGAATGATTATAGAGACAGCAAATCGACGCTATGGAACCAGTGCTGAGAAGGACGAAAATCGTCTAGAACTAGGGCTTAACGACCGTCCAATTCGTGACGAATGGTTCTATTGTTCGGCATTTCCAAAATCACCAATGCTTCGATATAAGGGAAGAAAAAAGATGAGCAAACATTTCAATCGGTAAAATCGCCTCGGAATAAAGCAAAATAGCCATTGAACACACTCCAATTACAAGCCCCGATGACATGACACGGTGAAGATGAAAAATTAGGACATAATTCAAATTGCTTGTTGGTCGCTTACATTCGTTAAGCAGCAGATGAGATCAACTCTCTTAGAATGCATAAGAAAGCACAGAATGCACATAAAACAATGCAATGGATTGCAGATATAAATGAACCTCAGTATTGTATCACTGACTTGAATAACTAGACGCTGAAATTGACACGGTAACGTACCGGAAAAAGTGAGCTGCGACGGCGATGTGGCGGCGAGCCGGAAGTTCCTTTCCCACCTCTCCAGTCCTAGCAGAAATTAAAATAATCTGTTCTTCTGAAGTTTTCTGGTGGTTAATCGGATGCGGACGAGTTCACGATAATAACCGTTTTAGTTTTAGCCAGTACCACAATTTTAGAAGTGGCGCGAGTTTGGAATTTACGGTACTCCCCAAACCTTTCCCCTCCATTGAATTTTCTTTTTTTAAGTTCCCTCCATCGAATAATTAAATATTAACTTTGATAATGGTGTTTATTTGAATTTATATTTTTTTTAGAATATTCAATCGTTTGCCTTTAATTTACCTTATAAGTTTTTTTTTTTATTTTAAGTACATTTTGTTAACCTAGTTGGTTAAATAATAATGCGACATACCCATTTGAATGACCGTTGATCTAATATAATCTAGTAGATAGATAGTGCAACACGGTGGATAATTAGACAAAATAAAATGGTGTAGACTTTGATTTGAGGATTATTGAATTTGTGTAAGTAATGTTATGACATTATTGTATATATTTTTGAATTCTATGGTTGTTCTTTATATGATGGAGACCCGTGTACATTCACATGAAAAACTTGGTGCATCATTTGACAATTTTATGTTTTTATTTTATTTTATTTGGAGATATTTATCTTAGGTTAAATTACCAATTTAGTTTTGAACTTTCAACCTTGTGTTTATCAAGAAGGAAATTGAGCTTTGAAGTGAGGTTGAGGCCTTGGTGGAATCAATATGGAGTCTTTTGCCATCTTTTAGTGAAATCCCTTTTGCTCATATTTCAAGGAAGTGTAATAATGTGGCAGATTCAATTGCTAAAAGAGTTAGGTTGTTAAAGATTCGTGAGACTTGGGTTTATCACATCCCAAGCTGGATTTGTTCATTGGTCAATTCTGACCGGTCCTTGTTAGTCTATTGGCACTTTTATAATAATATAATTTTATTTTTCAAATATCTATATTCACAAATTATAAAAAGCATCTAATAGACATAAATTTTAAAATTCATGATGCAGTTAGATAGAAAGTTAAAAGTTTAGATTGCCCTATTACAAATATTTTATTTTATTATTTTTTTTTTTTGAGCTCTAAAAAAATGTCACATAATTCATTTTTTCAAATTTCCTTGCACGCGGGTTGTACTTCGGAAAAATACATCCTCCCCTCTTTATTATTATTTTTCTCTTATTGAAGTGAAGAGATATAAACACATAAACAGGTAACTAGTGTATATGTTAAGCTATCAAGGAAGCAATGACCTTTAATAAGTTAAGCAAAGCTCAATTGAGAACGAAGCGAATTATTGATTGTGTCATAAAGACCTTTATGTCGACACCCCAGCTGTCTCTCCAACGAAATATGTGCTTCTAAAAGATCTTTTATATCATGTCCAATCTCAAAGTTAAGTTTTATACATATGACCAATAACAAAAAAAATAATAAATGAAATAGAGAAATGACAATGAACAACCATAAACTATGGGCTCTGATAGAATATTATATAACATGGGCTTCCATCTCAAAACCAATTGACAACGAGTGGAATAACCCATACATCTTATAAATTGGGAAATCTTCACTTATCTTTTCAATATGGGATCCTCAACAATGGCCCTGTGAACATCTCCTTTAATAAATATTTCCATAAAAAATGGCTCTTTTTTTTTTTCTTGAACTTTCAAAAAATGGAACTTTGATTGATAGTTGGTCAAATTTGAAATATACCATAGCTTTTTATTCATGTGAGAATACATGATTAAAAAACAAAAAAACATACCGAACTATGAAATTTGCCCACAATAATAAGTAGCCTATGTGAGAAAATTTCAAACAACAAAAACATTCTTTAGTTTCACAATATAACATGCAATTAACCAAATAGTTTAAAATGGAAAGGTCAAAATCACAATAAATAACGCCAATTCCATTCGCAAAATGATATAAAAATATAGGAATTTAGAAAACTGTAATTTTGTTTTTTTTTTTCTTAAAAAAACCCTTAACCAATTGGTTTAGACCGAATGTTTAGAATTTTCAGTTGATTTAGCCCAAACCTAACTCAGAGAATTTAGAATTCATTGGTTTAATTTCGACATTAGTTTATGTCCAAAACCAAGCGAAACAGAGCAATCTGGGAACCATTTTAATAGGTACCGACGGAGCGTGTATTTCACGCTCCGTAATCTAACCGTCCATCCATTTGCGCCCACATTCTGCGTCATGAAAAAGACTCATAAATATACAGCCAACCCACCAGTAATATACAATTATTCATCGTGAAATTTGATATCAACAAATTTGTCGGTGACCAGCACTTTTCTTAACACACCAAATTCAGAACAAAAGTCATCTCTAAGAGACGATTCCATTTCATTTCTCCTCGCTCTGGCCCAGATCCAACTCCCCCATTTCTTTAATTAGGGTTTGTTCCATTAACTTCCAATCTCCACCAATCATTTCCTCAATCACACTTCCCTTAATTAATCAAGGGAAGAAGGGAGCAGATCTTGACAGCCACCCTTCAGCAACACAGTTTTTATGGTCTTTTTCTAGCACTTCCATTTCCCGAGAAGGACTCCAGATTTCCACCTACCCTTCAGGCCTATTGTAATGCTCCCCATTGTCGCAATGTATCGTGCTTGAGCTGGATCTTGGTTCTTTGATTGATCTGAGCGTGGCATTTACGGTATAGCTCTGCATTGCGCGAAATGGGAGAGAAATCGAGGTCTAGAGGGTGCTGTGGATGGTTTCTGGTGTTGGTGATTCTTGGGTTGATAGCTGGTGCTATAGTATTTGCAGTGAAGAAGAAGTCGAGTCACTCTGATGATGAGCCTGCTCCAGTTCCAGGCCCTCCTGGCGCAATCGAGAAGAAATATGCCGATGCTCTCAAGCTGGCCATGAGTTTTTTCGATGTGCAGAAGTGTAATATTATCTCGTTCTCATTTCTGATTTTAATATCTTTTCTTTCTTTTGGGTATAATGCTAAGCACCTAGAAATCTTTAGAGTAAATGTTTGGGAACTATGCGATTTACAATGTTGATTATAGTGCCTAGGACCTTGCTAAGGACTAGATATTGTATGGAAAAGTGCCTGCGTGAGAGATTTCAATTTTGTCGCAACGTTTTGTTTGTTAGTTGTATGGATTTAGTACATTCTTGCGACGTGTCTAAACTTGAAGTTCTATTTGCAGCTGGGGAGTTGGTAGATAACAAAATAACTTGGAGAGGGGATTCGGGGTTGAAAGATGGAGCTGAAGCGAAATTGGATCTGTCCAAAGGGATGTATGATGCTGGGGATCATATGAAGTTTGGTTTCCCAATGGCTTTTACTGCAACAGTGTTATCTTGGTCTATCCTCGAGTATGGAGACCAGATGGATGCAGTAGGTCAATTGGATCCTGCCAAAGATTCTCTAAAGTGGATTACCGACTATCTTATCAACGCTCATCCTTCAGCAAATGTGCTTTACATTCAGGTAACAGGGTTTATTACTTCATTTACTCCCAATATTCTTTTTGTGTGCTTGCATCTGTACATTGTGAATTCTAGATTTCATTAGTTTAGAAACGAAAAGATGTTTTGCATGTTAGCTATGCATCCCATCAAATCTAAAGCTATAGACTGAGTAACAGCTGGAAAAACTAAAGCTCATGCTTAGACCATTTAGCCTGGAGCACTCATTTTGAGTGGTTTATTCTGTATCACAGTTTAGTGTGAGGTATCATTTGTTTTCTTTGCAGTCTCCAAATTGGTCTCTACTGTTTTATGCATTAGAAAATTTCTCATACAATCTTTTGGTGATACTTTGCAGGTCGGTGATCCTGAGGTAGACCATGCCTGTTGGGAAAGGCCTGAAACCATGACTGAGAAGAGGCCACTCACACAGATTAATGCCTCTGTTCCAGGATCAGAGGTAGCTGCAGAAACTGCAGCAGCTATGGCTTCAGCATCCCTTGTGTACAAGAAAACTGATCCCTCCTATTCAAGCAAGCTTCTTAAGCATGCTGAAGAATTGTTTTCTTTTGCCGATGAGCACCGTGGTTTGTACAGTATCAACATTCCTGAAGTCCAAACCTACTACAATTCATCAGGATACGGAGATGAACTTTTATGGGCTGCGAGCTGGCTTTACCATGCAACAGAGGATGAATCCTACCTTGAATATGTGACTGGTGACAACGGGAAATTGTATGCGAAATGGGGAAGTCCCACCTGGTTTAGCTGGGATGACAAGCATGCAGCAACCCAAGTACGTATCTCTTTTAACTAGGGGATAGATTCCTCTCTATGTTATGTGGTAAGATATAGAATTTTATAATTTTCAGTTGTCACTAGAAAACATATTGATGAGATTAGCTGAAGTTTGAGGCACAGCAAGCTGCATAATCATCTTGTTATTATTACCATCGTCTGCATAATCAACGGAAAGTTTTACAATCTTCTGCTGTAGGTTCAGAAATAGCAAGCTGTCATTTTCCTGCATTGCACATATCATCTTGTTGTTATTACCATGTCATGCATAACAGGGCATTTCTTTCCCCCTGTAACTTTTTGGAATCAAAACAAGAAATTACCTTAAAAACTAAAAATGCTCAAACGTTCTAAATTTTGTATAAAATCTTCTTTGAAAGTTCAATGGAAATGAAAAGAAAATAAGCATTTTCAATTCTGAACTTGTGAAAGGAAAGTTAAAATTTGATGTGGTTACATCTGTGATTAGTTTTGAAAGTCTACAAAGTCCAAGTACTTTAATATGGAAAATCTTTTAGGTAAGAATAAGGTTCTAAACCACTTTTTGTTACAAATCCGTTTACTTTAAATAATAAACAAATGAATTTATTCAAATTTATTACAATTTGAATCTTTTGGAATCCTGTGAAAACAGAGGCTAATCAACATTGACATGTTAACTTGTCACTAGCTCAAAATGTTTGCGCAGGTTTTACTGTCTCGGTTAAGCTTCTTTGGCTCCAAAGACGCTTCAAAGTCGGTTCAAGTTTACAAGAAAACAGCAGAGGCTGTCATGTGTGGCCTAATCCCAGAGTCTCCAACGGCAACAACAAGCAGAACAGATAGTAAGTAGCGTCTTCAACTATGTAATGACTTTATAAAATTTGATTCCATATCGTCCCTCAGATCAGCAAGATCGTAACAAGGATTTCCTCTAGAACTTAATTTATTTTACGGCATTTCTGGTATAGATGGTCTCATATGGGTCAGCGAATGGAACTCTCTGCAGCATCCTGTGTCTTCAGCATTCTTAGCTGCTCTTTACAGTGATTACATGCTTACCTCTAGAACTGCAAAATTATCTTGCAGTGGAGATTCCTACACACCTGCAGATCTAAGAAAATTTGCCAAATCTCAGGTAAGCACACCCTTTATTTAGCACAAGCAACATATCCTTCTCAAATGAAAGTCCTATTGGTTTTAAGTTGGACAATTCTCTTTCCAGGCTGATTATGTGTTGGGCAACAATCCCTTGAAAATGAGCTATCTCGTGGGATATGGTGACAAATTCCCACAGTATGTCCACCACAGAGGTGCATCAATCCCAGCTGATGCCAAAACCAAGTGTAAAGACGGCTTTAAGTGGCTCGACTCGACCGAACCCAACCCAAATGTAGCTTCTGGTGCTCTTGTTGGTGGACCCTTCCTCAACGAGACATATATCGACTCACGAAACAATTCCATGCAAGGGGAACCAAGCACATACAACAGCGCTCTCATCGTTGGTCTGCTATCGAGTTTAGTTACCACCTCTTCAGCAGTGCAATCCTTCACCTAATGCAGCTAGTATATATATAGATATATATATTTACATTCTGTTATCCAAATTTGTGATTGTATTATATCTTGTAGCTTACCACTTATTTGTGCCAGAAAGTATTAGCGCTATGATGAGTTTACACTTCATGCGAGTGAGCGTTTGCCAATCCCCTAACAAAAGCCAAGCCGCACAACAAAATTAACCATGTATCAAGTGAGCCGAGCTGTTTTGGAACCTTGTTTGAACAATTATGGGATGTAATTCTTTATTTATGTGACATATCATATATGTTGGAATTTGTTGTTGCCTTGTCTGTTCAGTTCATTGTTGCTGACAAGATGAGTTGGTTTGGAAGGTCCCATGGCTATTGACAAAGCTGATGCTTCTGTTCCACGTTAAAAGGAAGAGGGGTGATGCGACATTGCAAGAGAAATCACAGGGCATGTCTGATGTTTCAGTTTCAACTTTACAGATGTCAATGGCGACTTGGGCTTTTAGGAGCACAAAAAAGGCAATTAAACATAAACTGCACACGTGTTCGTTCTTTTGCGTCCTTATCCACAACAATTGGAGAGCTAATAATTTTCAATTTCAAAAGTTCTAAAGTCGAAACCACTCATGCTTGCTCCCATAGTGGTAGGCTGAAAAGATACTAGTTTTTGGATGGACTTGGAAAATTCTTGTGTCCACTCCAAATTTGGACATAGTGCAACCATCGCGTTTCGTTTTAATTAGATTATGATGGCTTCTAGATTCCAAAGCAAAGGGTGAATGAGGCCACTTTTAAAATAAGCACTTTTGTTCAAAATCAATACTTTAATCATAAAGGCCACCCCTCCAAATATAGTATAAGTGAGAGAAAATATGTATCCCTTAACTAGTGTAGAAAAATTACATTAAAAAAAAAAACCACAAGAGATAAATAGATGTGTAAATAGAATTTACTACTCAAGAGAAAGATCTTTTATCAGTAAAATGAGCAAAATGTTGCATTTTGAATATAATTCAACTAATTGAAAGTTCAAATCTCCACTTATAGCTAGTCGTTTTAACTGAAAACCGTGATTTAATTTTATCTTACTTAAAAGAAAACATAATAAGGTCAATATTGGCTATGTATGTAACAACATTGAAAAATAACTAGTTCCCTTCAATTATAGATTTCAGTTCCACCATCTACATACATATTTACAAGTTAATCAGAACTTATCCAGCTAAGTAACGACGAATAGAACTAACAATTGAAAAATAAAATCGAGGCTTGATATCAACACAGCGAACTAGAAACAACAACTGTGGTGACACAAGCACAAAGCACAACACAGACATAAATTTGTGTCTTTTTATTTTCTTTTTGGGTGTCCAAAATAATGAGACTAAGTCAACGGGCAATGTCTGATTTTGATTTGAAACCCATTTGTTTCGCATCTCCCGATCATATCCAGCCAGCAACTCCAGAGTGCTTGGGCTTGTAATCCTTCGTCAAAGTCAAAGAAAAAAAAAAAAAAAACAATTCAGTTCCGTTAATTCCATTTTGATTTGACCAATTCCTGTGGGCCCAACTAATAGATCCTCCCCACGTGTAACCAAATGATTGCTTGACCAAATTAGGAAATATACCTCAAGCTTGCACATGAGCTCCTGGGCAGTCTGGGCAGAAACAATAATGTTACGGGCAGCTGGTGTAATAAAACCTTCAGCCACTGCTTTGTCTATGAAAGAAAGAAGGGCGTTGTAATAGCCGTCCACGTTCAACAACCCAACCTAACATACACGGGTAAAATATCGAATCATCGACTTTTGAAATGATATTTTAAAAGTAACGGAAAGTTTATCTTTTTTTTTTTTTTTTTTTTTTGCTTTAATGACTGTCTTTTTGTGAAAAGCTCTAATTATTTAATAATGAAAAGAGGCATGAACTTGAGCGTCAATTGGAGGCAGTAATTTTCAAAAGAAAAAAGTGAGATATTTTACGGGTTTGTCGTGGATTCCAAGTTGAGCCCAAGTGATTACTTCCAGAAGCTCCTCTAAAGTGCCATACCCACCTGCAAAATTCATCATAATCATAACTAAAAAGTTGATTTATTTAGAAAATATTTCAAGAACAAAATAAACAAAACCATAATTTAACGATAAATTAAGTTATTAATTATAAGCACCAAAGAGACCTGGTAAGGCAATGAATGCGTCGGCTTGTTTGGCCATTTCAGCTTTACGTTGGTGCATGCCGGACACTGGTTTCACTTCTCCAACCGTTTCTCCGGTCAGCTGAAAATATTAACCGTTCATCAACTTATTCCATAACTTTATAACAAAAAAATTCAGTCATATCAATTATTACCTCTCTTAACATGAGGGTCCTCGGAATCACACTGCAATAACGGAAAAATATTAGATGTTTTAACGGTTGAACTATGCTTATGTTAACCGAAACTAGATGGAAAGACAAGGCGGAATTACCCTAACACGTGGCAACCACCATTATACACAGCTTGGGAGACTAAACCCATGAGGCCGATGCTGCCTCCTCCATAAACCAAGTCAATGTTCCTTTCCACCTGTATTAATTTCGTTAATACTTCTCCTAATTAATATTAACGCATTATTATTGAGGAGCTTAGAAGAAATTTCGGAACTTGAAAACAACGTTTCTTTAAAAAAAAAAAAAAAAAAGAGATTATATTAATAGAAAACAATGTCATCATTAATAATCACTCCATTAAAAAACTTTGGGTACATCCCATTTTCTCAATTTCTGTCACAAGCTGAGCTCATTCATAATGTCATAAAGCTGTGGGGTAAACGCTACCAGGCTTTCCCTCAGTCCACAGAGATTATCCTAATTTTCTTTTATTGCAAAAATTTCCCATCAAAATAACCCACGAATCTAATCCCTACATGAGATATATACATAACACCACAAAATCATTGAAAATACGAATAAAGACATTCGGTAATATCTTGAAGTTTATCGTAACCTATCAACTTAACGTGACGTACCAGTTGTTCGGCTAGCTGAAGGGCGCCGAGTTGATAGCTCGGGTTCTTGCCGGGGCTGCTACCGCAGAAGACGCAGATTCGTTTAAATCTGGACTTGGTGGTTGTTTGAAAGAGTTGAGTTTCCATTGAAGGAAAATTTATGTTTGAGAAAGAAGGAGGGTGCCAAATTAAGGTGACGCCCAATTTAATTTATACCCTCAAAAAAAGAAAATTTTAAAAAATAAAAGAAAAATAAAGCCCCCCGACATATCACATCTCTTACAATTTTTCTTTCTGGTGTCGTGGAAAATTGATATTTATCCACAATGAAATTCACGTTGAAATTGTCAGCGTTGTCCCCAAAACGACATCACTCCGCTCCACAAACGCCTTTTATTATTTATGGGTCCCTCAGCTTCATTATAATAACCATTTTCATTTTTCCCATCACTCTCTGTTAATGCCTATTTCCATATAATTGCCTTGAAGCCCATTTCTTTAAATAATTATATATAATTCCTGTACAATTTGCTGCTGATAGAGTCTTCAAATTGCACCCAGACTCCTTTCCATAAAATCATTAATTATAATTTAACGATAAATAAATAAACCCAATCCCTTTGAGATATATAGATTATTTTCATTATTTTTATGGAAATCTGATGTTCGTCTCACCCATAAGTTGCTGTATCAAATTCTTATTATTATTAGTAAAGATTCGTTTTTTAATCATTTTTCACCTTATAATATAAACTCCACCATGTGTCACAATATAAATTATGATATCCAACAACCCGTATCTTGATGTGTAGTATTTAAATAATAACGATATATAAAAAGGGAAAAGAAAATTATATGTGGTCGTTAGAAAAGTGTATATATGAACAGTTGTTTAGAGATTGCGTAATTAAAACAAACATTTGCTAGCCAACATAAGGCAATCTCCTAACAACCATATAATGTTTCATAACGATTAGCCATAAATAAAACGAAGTAATTATGCGGAAATTATTGGGCTCTCTCTTTCTTTTGACGCCATTAAAAGGCTATAAATTTCTGAAAACTTTTTTTTTTTTTTTTAATTACACAAACAAAAATGAAGCCGACCTGATGATCTTCATTTCTCTAAAGTGTTTTATATTTTGCTATTTTAAATCTGGGACGAAATAATTTCTCTGCTAGGGAAGGAACGAAGAAGAATCTTGGTTTGTAATTGGATAATTACGTGGAAAAGTGTGGTGGTGGTGGCAAAAAGCGATTTTTTTTCAAATAAAATATTAACGAACGAAGATAGTTGCTGTTATTTCAAAAAAAAAAACGAAGATAGTTGCTGTGAGAGTGGGCGATATACTGATATCATTATTTTATTGGTGAAATTTTATTTATTTATTTATTTTTAAATGATATTGGATTGCCAAAGTTTAGGCTTTGATATGACCAATGCTTTGCAAAGTTGCCCACGTCTCCCTTTTTTCATAATTATTATGGGAGCTTTAGGGATACAATACAATTACAATTAGTTCCTCTTTTTTGGTTTTTTATTTTTGTTTTTCTTAAACAAACAAATCGTTTTAAAGATTGAATTTGATTCCTATAATTTCAAAATATTAACTTTTGCTTGTATATAGTTTGATTAAACTTTACAAAAACAATTTTTAGACTATATGGAGCTTTAGGCAATTATATTAGAGTTGAGCCAAGAAAAAATAATGAAAGAAATAAATGAATTTTCAAGGGGAATAAAAGATAATTTTGGGACCATGATCAAATAATATGTTCAAACTCGAAACTTTTAAAATTATTAAAAAAAAAAAAAAATTGAAAGCCCTAGGATAGATTGAATTTAGCCCAAGTCGAACAACTGATTTGTTAATTCAACCTCTATTTATGAGAAATTTTCACCTAAAAAAATAGAGGATAAATTAAAGAAAAATTGGTGTACATTTTTACATAAAGGGATTGTGAGGTTTGGTTTGTGAAGAGCTGTCAATTGGAAAGAGGGAGGAGTATGGGGTGAGCTGCAGACGTGGCGTTCCAGGTAGAATTCGTTTTGTTGGCACCAACCAAATTCATTTGTCAAATACAGATTGATATGTCCAAACGTAGTCAACTCAATCAGAAATCAGAAATCAAATAAAAGTGTATTATTGAATGCCCCAATTTTCAATTTTTGCCCCATGTGTTTCTAATCTTCACTCAATAACAACCATTTCTTTTTTATTTTTTTAAATTCTAAAAGAGAAACTTTCACTTTTTTCTATTGACTTCCTGGATTAGGTAACACACGTGAAACAATGGTTTGGTTTGGTTTTATTTAAATCAAATGTATCTTCTCTTCTGTTGATTAAATGCCGTAAACTGTACCAATTTAATATAATTCTTCCTGATTGGTTATTTAGTTTTTTTTTTTGACAATATGGGGTGGGGGGATTTGAACCACAGAACTCGTGGTTATCAGTACAACTTTATGCCAGTTGAACTATGCTCTTGTTGGCCTGTTTGGTTAATGAGTTGAAATTAGAACCGTTATTAAAAATATTTCGTTACAACAACATTCATACTGCAACACGTGACTTTACTTTTTTTTTTTTTTTTTTTTTTTTTTTTTTTTTTTGAGTACATCAACATTTGGGGGTGGGGGGATTCGAACCTCTGACCTCATGGTCGAGGGTACATGCCAATTACCGCTGAGCTAAGCTCACTTTGGCGACTTTACTTTACTTTTTCTTTGGGACTGATTTTGAAATTATTAAAATCATTTGTGTCATATTCAAAATTACTTTGAAACATGTTTTTAATAATTTAAAATTAATGTGGATGATATGAAAATCCGTTTAAAAGTATAAATCAAACAAGAAATTGATTTTTTTATCAAATAAAAAACAAGAAATTGATTTTGAATGATTAAAGGTATGTTACGGGGTGATTTCAAACCTGAAAAAAATGACTTTAACCATTTTAAAATCACTCTCAAACATGTACAATATGGTTCCTATCAAAATGATAAGATCCTTACAATATTTGTACCTATAGTATTTGTTTTCTATAAATTAAAATATATTTTTTTTAACAACCCATCAATTAAAATAGTTAAACAAAATTGAAAACATGTCATTTATTTACTTGATCACAGCATTAATTTTGACAGTTTATATAAGTCTGTATCCTGTTATTACTGGGCGGATAATGCAGCCCAAGCCCAAAACAGCTGGGCTGAAGCAGCATCTTTAAACTGATTTGGGCATTTATTGATGAGATTTGGTCCATCACGTCTGATGGGCCAATGTCCGGAGACAAGCCCAAAGTTTTAGCCTATTCATAGCACACTTTTCGGCCCAGGAATTGCATATTTAGCCCAGTTTAATGATGTCCACAAAAAGTACAACACAAAATAACAATGATATACGACACATAATAGAAAAACTATGGTCGGATTTAAGTTTTTTTTTTTTCCTCCTCCTTTGTGTTCAACAAATATGAGGTGGGGATCAAATCTTTAACATTTGGAATAGTAGTAGATGTCTTATCTTCTAAGTTATGCTCAAATTGACCAATGAATTTAAGTTGCTAGTAAAATAGGAAAAAAAAATGTTTTGATCAAAATAATGCAGTAAAAAAAGAATTAAATTTACAATGTCTTCCAATTGAACAATACTTTAGTCGCAACTAGGTATCTTTCTTCCTACCACCATTAAATGTTTGACAATTAGGAAAGAGAAAGGTAGAAAATAAGAAATTGAAACTTTTTTACTTTGTATCTTCTAATTGTAAAAAATGTAATCATAGTAGGCCTAAACATACTTACCTTTGCACACAAAATATGTAATGTAATCTGCATGAGTTGGTTTGCTCCCAACTTTCATGTATAAATTATCATTTTTATTTAGAAAATAACTAAACTGGGGGGAAATATACTAAAAAAAAAAAAAAAAACTAGGGGGAAATAAAAGTGAACTCAAATAGTTGAATAGCAGCTTCTTGTACCCTTGTAGCCAATCAGCAGAAAATTCCAAACGAATGGTAAGATTATTATTTAAAAAAAAGGCAAGATTACTTTATGAAATAGTTACCTTTTCAGAGTAAAGTCAATTTAATAATAAACTCACGACATGACACTTCGAAAATAATATATCAGCAGAACCAATTCTGGAAGACTAGACAAGGTGAAGATAAGCCAAAAAAAAAAAAAAACAAACAAACTGTTAGCACACAACACAGTAAGCATTATATTATAAGATTATGAGAAATAACATTATATCTTAATGTCAGATCAAGTCAAAATCTTAGCACTATATTACATGATAGAGACCCAAAATGTTAACATTATTCAAACATCACTAAACCATTAAAAAATATACATAACTTTTTGGATAATTCCCACATATGCTACGCTCTGACCACACTCAGCGGTGGGGATTTATTTTGGAATGACCATTATGCTTTCTTTGGATTATCAGCAGATTCTCAGATAATCAAAAGTTTAGTGTAAAAATTAAAAGCAATGGATGTAAGCGTAAGAGAATATTTTGCAGCCAAGCACGTCGGGCCGCTCATAAACATTCTTCAGGAGTTATATTCTCTTTCTCTCTCTCTCTAAGCGTTGCTTTCAAAGAAGAATCGTTGTGGTTTCGGCCCATCATCACAACCACAACCATAGCCACAAGTCTTCTAAGTCTCAAACGCAGCGAGAGAGATAGCCGATTAGCCGCAACCAAAGCCACCCTCCCCAAGCGCAAAAGGCCACAAACAAACGTGTGGATCTCTACGGACGAGCCAATTTTCTTGGTTCCCTTTTCCCCACAACCATGTTTATGTTCTCAGTTCTTACAGATACACTTCCCCCATTTCTCCATTTTCGTCGGACCTTCAATCCTTTTTTGGCAATATCAAAACCCATCTCCGGAATTTCCCCTTTGAGCCCAAGATGTCTCTAGTCACTAAACTCCACATCGCCACTTCTCCCCAAATCAGTCTCAACACCCTTCAAACTTCAATAAAGAGAACGCCGATTATCACTCTCAACACCAATATCAAATCCAAACCCATTTACGTTTCTGAGCCTCTGGTGTTTAAACCCGCAATGCAGGGCTTTTCGCCTCGTTCTGTTCGCTCTTCGATTAAGAGCTCGCTGATCGAGCCCGACGGTGGGGCTGTTGTCGAGTTGGTTGTGCCTGAGAGTGAAAGGGCCTCGAGGGTTTTGGAGGCCGAGCCATTGCCGAAGGTGAAATTGACCCAGATCGATCTCGAGTGGGTTCATGTCATTTGTGAAGGATGGGCGAGCCCGTTGAAAGGGTTCATGCGAGAGGAGGAGTATTTGCAGAGTTTGCATTTCAATTGCTTGAAAATTAAAGATGGGTCTCTTGTCAACATGTCGCTTCCCATTGTTCTGGCCATTGACGACGATGTTAAGGAACAAATTGGGTCCTCGTCCAATGTGGGGTTGCTCGGTCCCAATGGAGACTTGGTTGGCATTCTTCGCAGGTTAGTTTTGTTGTTTAATTCCATTTGATCTTCGAAGTCAGTGTAGATGGAGATGGCGTTTTGTGGAATAGCGCATATGATATGACATAAACCTGTTTATTTAAATCCCGAGGTATGCTTTGTTATAATATTAATAATAATAATAATACTCTTCCACTTGCTCGCAACAACTTTGTTGATCATGAGATGTTAAATTGGAGGACAATATTTTAATCATACTCTGCTCGTTTGTTAGAAGATCTCTGGTTATTTGAAGTTCAAAACAAAGGTAACAATCTTGATGATCTTAGATTTCTGGGTTTAGAAATACAAACTGAAACTTTCTTTTTATTTGAACAGCGAGACCAATGTGTACAGAAATATGTAGTCAAACTGAAACAAAAAAATGTGTTTTTTCGAACCTCACTTTGAATTATTCTGCAGCATTGAGATATTCAAGCATAACAAGGAAGAGAGAATAGCTAGAACTTGGGGGACAACTGCACCAGGGCTGCCGTATGTTGATGAGGTCATTACAAATGCTGGAAACTGGCTTATTGGCGGTGATCTTGAAGTAATAAACCCCATCAAATACAACGATGGACTTGATCATTACCGGCTGTCTCCGAAACAACTTCGGCAAGAGTTCGATAGGCGTCAGGCTGATGCTGTTTTTGCCTTTCAATTGAGGAATCCGGTCCACAATGGGCATGCTTTGTTGATGAACGATACGCGAAAACGACTTTTGGACATGGGCTATAAGAATCCAATTCTATTGCTTCATCCTTTGGGAGGTTTCACAAAGGCAGATGATGTTCCATTGGATGTTCGAATGGAGCAACATAGCAAGGTTTGTTTTTCATATCAACAGTTTTCCATTAACATCATTCTGAATTGTTCTTTAACATCCAAAAACTTCCCCACCTTCATACTCTTTGGAATTATAAATGAAGCATTGTCTAACTTTTCCAACATTCGATAACCGAGATCGGTAAGCAACTTGAATAGGAAGTTAGTTGAATTACACGATTCATCTCTACTCTTCGGTTTATATGCGTGCTCGATTTTGATGCTTAGTTTGTGTTACTTAAGATAGACTTTCTGTTTTTAGGTTTTAGAAGATGGAGTTCTTGACCCTGAAACGACCATCGTCTCCATTTTCCCGTCGCCAATGCATTACGCAGGTCCAACCGAAGTACAATGGCATGCGAAAGCAAGGATCAATGCAGGTGCAAATTTCTACATTGTTGGTCGAGACCCTGCTGGAATGGGTCACCCAACAGAGAAGAGAGATTTATATGATCCAGACCATGGCAAGAAGGTCTTGAGTATGGCCCCTGGCCTTGAGAAGCTAAACATATTGCCCTTCAAGGTCAGTATCTCAATGACCCTCCCTTCTCCTTTTCCCACTTTCCACCCTCAGCATTTTAACATCCTGTCTTCCACAGGTGGCAGCATACGATACCGTGGCGAAAAAGATGGCGTTCTTCGAACCTTCGCGTGCAAAAGATTTCCTCTTCATCTCCGGAACAAAGGTAAGAGCTGAGTTGTTTTTGAACAGGATGTCATATGCATTGTGTGGCAACATAGTAACTGCATTGTTTGAATCTTTTGTGCATATGTTTTGTGCTAGATGCGGACTTACGCAAGGACCGGCGAGAACCCTCCCGACGGTTTCATGTGCCCCGGCGGATGGAAGGTGTTGGTCAACTACTACGAGAGTTTGCAGGCCGAAGACGCATCGCCTCAGCAACCTGCATTATCAGTTTAGGAGAGGATAGTTTGAGTTAATTTGAATGAGTAGTAGCAAATCTATGCGGGTGGATTGAGGAAGCTGCCGAGGATTTGACTAGAACACAATGCAACTTCAATTGTGTATAATCCATGCTTTCTTCTATTCTCGGTTTTTATGCTGTTTAGAATTTTTCCCCTTCGAATAGTGAATTATTTGTCATTTATCTTCCCTTGAGAAATGCTATTGTTATATTTTTTTATCCTCTTTTACTTCCATAACTATTAGCAACTATCAATTTCGTATGTTTTATAATAGAATTTCTCTGTTAACCTAAGTTTAGATCAACTGATAAGACATATACTCTTGATTTTAGAGGTTTGAATCTTCTCACCTTTATATGTTTTTTTTTTTTTGACAATGACACCATTATATGTCATTTTGTTTTCCCAAAAAACCTTTATATGTCGTTTTTTTTAGTTTATATATCAACATTTGGGGGTGAGGGATTCGAACCTCTGACCTTTTGGTCAAGGTTACATGCCAATTACTGATCTATGCTCGCTTTGGCTCTTTATATGTCGTTGAACTTAAAAGAAAAAGAAAAAACATAACTTCTTGTTATGTATGTGTATTCAACTCATGTCCATTTTTCAAATGCTTTATTTTGTATTAGCTGACAAACCAGCCATGTTGACAGTTTTTTTTTTTTTTTCTTTTTTGGAGGATGGTAGAAATCATTTTGCTGAAGTGTAAAATTGAAGTTGATATATCCAATAATGAAATTGTATATATGATCGAATTGAAGTCTAATTGATATTAAATATATTAGAAAATTGGTACTTTACATTTAGTTGTATGATTATATTAATCAATCAGTTTGTTCAAAAAATTAATCAATCAGTAATTTAAATATAATCAAATTGATTGTACTCTATATATTTAAATTCAATATAAAAAGGCCACCATTACAAAAATTATTATTATCATTATTATTTTCACAAAAAATTATTATTATTGGAAAATCCTTGGATATGGCCCAAAGAAATGGGACGAGCTGGTTTTGTCATGGGCCGAGGATTCTGCTTGAGCTTGAGTTGTGAGACTGGTCTCGGCCCACCTTGTTACAGTCAACTATCATTTGGTTTTTCAAAAATGTCAAAAAATATTTACGAAATTTGGAAATTATCTGATTCTTTATTTTCACATTTTCGATGTGACAATTTTATGATTTCATATTTTAAATTAGGATAATACTTGACTGTATATATGTATATAGGAAGGAAGCATACCCTATTAAAATCTTGACAACTAAGAAAGAAAATGGTATAAAATAAGATTTTTTTTTTTTTTTTATCTCCCCTAGTTGTCAACATTTTAATGGTGGTATACAAAGAGATACTAGTATGGAGCGAAGTTTTTTCATTTAAATTTTGCTACATTCAATAACTTAAAACTTCTAAAGAAGATAAATTTACTTCAAATCAAACAACACTTTCAATTTTCTTATAGACTGTTTAGCTTATTTTAACTATTTTTATAATTTTGAAAATAATATATAGATATAAAACAAATTTACTACATTCTGGCACTCTTTCTGAAAAAAAAAAAAAAAAAAAGAACACTATTTTGAATTTGTGAGAAATGTGCTGCAAAAAACAAATATTTACCAATTTATTTGATTAAGAAACAAAAAATAATAATAATAGTAAAGTTTAAAAGGTTATTTTGGTTTCTATACTTTATCTTTCATTTCATTTTATTCTTTATACTTTCAAATATCCAAATTTAATTCCGTACTTTGGATATAACTTCTCATGACTTTGGTTTTAGTTTAAGTCTCATGTATCCATGATCTTTCTCTTGATTGCACTCCCAACAGTGGTCGACACCATTTTCTCACCGCTCCAAACTCTTAATCAGTCAAAAGAAAGAACTCCTGCTTATTATCCGTAAATACCCAAGTAAATGATAACATAAAATTGGGAGGTTAGGCAGTTTTATTTGATTTTGAGGCAGTGTCTCAATAAAGAAAGAAAGAGAAAGGAAAAGGGAAAAAAGCACCAATTTTCTGGTATATGCATTAGGTACATCCGGAAAGTACTATAGTGCACCGCAGCCCCTTTTTGTGTGGTTAGGCCAAAAGCGCAACACAAATTGTTTGCATTTCAAGCTTAACTGTTACTCCTCCCACTCATCCGCATCAGCTTTTTAAGCAATTTCAAATCTCTCCATCTTCATCCAATCTTCATTTACCTTCCATCCCCTTTTTTATTCAATCACCAACCGTCTTTCAACGTCTTTCTTTTCATTTGCTTTCTAGAATTGATGTTTCTTTCCAACAATGCAAAACTGTCAAGCATATCGTCCATCGAATGATTTTGATTTTTCTTCACAAGTCTCGTACTAATAGAAATAATAATAATCAGAGAATGTGGGACTTTGATTGCATTTGAAACGATACACGTTGAGGGGGGAGGGACTCAAGTGGTGTGTTTGGGGCAAAAGTAACGTGGAGTTCATGTGATTAGCAAAATGGTGTCACTTTCTTCTATTTATATACATAGAAAATGGCTAAGGAAGTGATTGGCTTTCGGTGAGATCATTGGGCCATCCCCATAGTTGCTCTGTTTTTATGTTCCCTCAAAATGGCGAAACCAATTTGGTTCACACAACGTGGAGGAAGAGGACGAGGACGACGCCAGTAGTTTTCTTTCTTTTTTTTTTTTTCTTTACCATTTCTTTTCAACGACTGTAACTGCTCTTTTTCTTGATATATTATATATATGTCATTTTCTTTCTCATTTTTTCCACCTTTTGATTTGGATTCAACTTACAGATATTTCTTATTCCAAGTCAACTACTTTTACCTGCCCCAGGTATTTATTATTCGTCAATTCACATAATGTAATGATTCCAATATGTATAGTCGGCTACCAATAGAGAGATTTTTTAAAAATATAAATAGCACTAACATTATGAAACTAGTTGGCTTTGGGTAGTGTCTGTAAACATCAATATGGAACCATAACAACTAGTTAGATGTTTAATACAAACCATTGATGTGTGATTTGAGAGAAGGTGCTAACGTTTACGTCGGATTCAAGATGGGTTCTAAGTCAGTCCGGGAGTTGACCAGGATTTCACACTAGTGTGACGATGTTCAACCACGTACATTCCAAAGTTTAAGTTAGTATTTAGTGTGAATTGGTGTTGAGTCGAGTTGATCAGGATTGTATATATATTTTTGGTAAGAAATGGTCTCCACCTTTTATAAGGGTAGTGGATGACAAGCATTGCTCTATCACTTTTAACGATCCATATCTGACGGTTGGCAATTGGTGGATAATACGTTGGTGGTATCTGTGTTTTCAAACTGAAACCTAGATATGATTCCCTTGTATTTGGGTAAACAGGTGCCATGATGTTGTCCAAGTCTTCACCTTAGCCTGTCCAAAAACTGAAACCCAGACACGATCTCCTTGATGATTAGGTTGCATGGCAGGTCTTGATTTGTCCCATAACACAAACAATAACGAATACCATTATAAAGATATAAAGAAGTGGGTTATTTTAATCATAACCATTTTTCTATTAGGGTTTGTCACTACTCACTATGTCTAATAAACAAGTTCGGTTCATTGTTTTAATAAGTTTTGTTTTGTATAATTTGAAATTTAAAAGTTTTAAATTTGTATAATATGTTGTAGATGGTGTGAAACAAGTGGTAAGAAGATATGAATGTGCTTTCTATCCAAAAACTTCGGATTTATATGGTTCTTACTAATTTTGTAGGCTAAGATAAATAATTTATACAAACCTAACCCATGAACAAAAGGTCCCATAATTAATTTTCTTGTCTGTGCCTAATCCTTTTAAACATTGCAATAGTTAAATGGGAACTCAAGTTTTGATTAATTATTTTTATGGGGCATGCAAAATAAGAAAATGTTGATAGTTTAACCGAAGGAAAAATTATAAGTTTGGAATTTGGAATTATATGTGGGAAATAGACACACGACAAGTGTCATGAATTTGATTTGTGTCATTAAATTTTAAACTCGTAGGTTTCCAATATTGAATGGTTTAGTATTAAGTTTCTTAGACAAGAAAAGACAAATTCTTCATTTCATGTAGGCTGTTTTAGAGACTCCTTTTCAATTCATGTAGGAAAAAAAACCATGCTTTGACATTACAATAATTAATAATAATTCCCTCCCAAAGTCCAAACTTATTCAATAGCCACATAAAAGATAACGATTATTAATCCGCCAAGTCACCCTTAAAAGAAGACGACAAATTATTCTCTCCTCAATCAAAAAACTATTGGAGGAGACCACCACAAAAATACTTTAAATATGTATTCAATGAATTTTAAGAATCCATATAATGTCTCTTAGTTGTGACAGTTTCGTGGAATAATATATATATATATAAAGATCACAAAAGTAACAAAATTTTTGCAAAAAAAAAAAAAAAAAAAAACAGAGAAGACCCACTTGAAAAGAAAGTGAGTGTTAGAATTGAACATAAATAGCTTAAAAATAGTTGTTTAGAATTGCAGGTTTCTGTTTGAATGTTGTAAAGTTGAAAGGCAGAGAGGACAGGGAGGGTACTAGAGATGCTTGATGATGGGCTTTGAAGATTTTAATAATTTCACCAAACTCATTTATAAGCAAAACATGCAAAACTTAATAATGTATTCAAGTATATATATATATATATATATTATTATTATAAATACTATATACTATTTATCTCAATCATATCTTCCATAACAAAAGAATAGTTTTTTTTTATTATTGAAATGAAAGTTGAAGGCTTTAAGAAATGAAAAAAGTTTTTGTTTTGGCCACAGATGGTGGAGAGATGAGATAATTAAGGATTGGAATTGTGATTGTGAGTTTATAAGGGTTTGTGTTGTATTTTTAGATTCATTGGGATTGGCAAGTACAAGCACTACTTGGCAGTACAGTCATCCTTTGACTTCAACAGTGTTTTCTTTATTTTTTCAAAAAGTCAAAGCAAGACCCACTCTTTATTTTCCCCTCAAATTGCTTTATGTTCTCTTCATCTATTTCTATTTGCTTTATTTTATCATTGAATCTTATCATTTCTCTAATGAAATTTTAAGATCAAATCCATAAATCTTGCTGATTTCTTTTTCCTTTTTTTTTTTGTTTTTTGGTTGTAAATGGTATGAGAAGAAGATGTGGATGTAAAACTCTATTAAAAGCAGAGGAAAAAAATATCTTGTTTTAATTTTGGAAATTAATATTAGGCCAAAGGTATGGATGTATGTAATTCAATTCGGGGCAGGCCAACAATTAAAGCTATTGAATAAAATATGATTTTTTTCCTCTATGGCAAAAAGAATCTCCACAATTAAATCAAACAAAATAAAATCTTTGAATTAAGTTAAATCTGCTTGAATTTTTTGAAACAAAATTGAGTGTGTTAGTTAGATTAACATTTTTTGTTTTTTCTCTTCAACTCCAATGACTCACTTTTAGTTTCTAATCGTATCAAAAGAAATGTTGTCCTTCACTAATGCACCAACAACCTTTCACTCGTCTAGTACAACAAAAAAATTTAACAATATTAGAATCACTTAAAACATAGAAACTAAACTGACACAACACTAAGTCTTTAATCTATTAGAAGTCTTTTAAAACAAAAAAACTAAACATGTACCAAATTAAAGAATTTGTAACAATGACAATGTCATTTGAAGGTAGATCATAGGTATATAAGTAAAAAACAACATCTTTATTGATATGATACATTTTGACACGAATTTTAAAAAAAAAAAAAAAAACACATTAGAATTCATATTCAAAATAGACAATATCATACTGTTGTGAGGAGTCATTCATCGTCATTTTCAATGTAATTGAAAGACTAAATTTATAATTTAGACCGGGAGAGAGAGAGAGGGGGAGGGGCCAAGTTGTCGAAAAGAAGAGAAGCAAAATGAAAGAGTTAGAGAGTGGGGCGTTTTGGGTGCAAACATAAACATGTCATTCACCTCTCCCAAAACACCCGTGCTCTGTCATTTACCCCACACTCTCCCAACTCCTTCCATAAATACCCCTTCACAATCCCCTCTGCTTTCTCACCGCTACCTCTTCACTTTCCACTTTCCTTTTTCATTTTCTCTCGATTCAACTCAAGTCAAGTCTCATGGCCATTAGAAAGTCCACCAAAATCCCACAGCCCGCAGTGCTGAAGCAGATGCTGAAGCGCTGCTCCAGCTTGGCCCGAAGGCACTACGACGAGCAGGGCCTCCCTTTGGACGTCCCCAAGGGCCATTTCGTCGTCTACGTCGGCCAAAATCGAACCAGATACATTGTCCCCATCACATTTCTCACTCACCCGCAGTTCCAAATCCTGCTCCAGCAAGCCGCCGACGAATTCGGCTTCGATCACGACATGGGCCTCACCATTCCTTGCGATGAACACTTCTTTCAGTCCTTGACTTCCACGCTCAGATGATTCATTCATCTTTTTCTTTTCTTTTCTCTTTTTTGGCTGGCCGGAATGATGAAGCTGCTCAACTGCTTCTCTGCCGGATAATATCTTTTTCTTTTGTTTTTTAACAGTTGATGGAGACATTGAACGAACGACCCACGATTCCCAATGAGTGAGAAAATGTGGGGTGAGTTTGAAATTGTAATTAGTTTGGGGAAATGGAAATTTGACTAAGAGGAGGATCTGGGCTGGCTCATGCTTCTTGTGATTTGTCCCCCTCTGGTTTTATTTTTTGGGGTTAAGCCACAAATTTAGTCACTGATTTTAAGGGTTTTGTCCGTTGGTTTGTTTTTCTCTCTTTTCAATTTGCCATTTCGTCGACGTTTCCATTTCTCGATTAACTCAACCGTTTTTTGCCGTTAAAACTGTTGAACACACAAAATGGAATCGAATCCCCACCGGCCACCCTCCCAAACCCAAACCCAAACCCCATGGAATGTTCTGTCACGGGCCAACGTTTTTCCCTTTCCCTAATTATTTATAACCAAAACAAAAACAAAACCATCATTAAAGTAATAATAATGATTATTAAACTCCAACTCTCTACCTAATCGCTTTTGCTTTACACTTGAAATGAAAGGCGCCAACCCAATTACAAATAAAAAATTGTACGTATTTCAAATATGTATCGAATGGTAACTATATCATCTTTTTTTAATTCAACAACGTTTAGGGTAGAAATTAAGAGATGACCACGTGGAATGGAATGATGATGATGATGGGGTGGCAGTTCGGTAATTTCGTGCTGATGAGGCATTGTAAAGATGTAAAATTAGGGGTTAAATTTGAAAGTTGGGGAAATATGAAAGGGACAAGTTTAGAAGTGCAGAATGAGGAGTCCGCAGAGGAAAAAAACCTCCGGATTCCAGGAAGCCATGTGGGTGGGGGCCACAAGCCGAGTAGAAATTTCTTGAAAAAGTAAAAAACTTTAAACGATCTGAGGATCGGACGGTTAGGAATGGAGTTGTGGTGGCGCGTGTGATACACGGGTGGATGGAGTCGAAAATGGTAGCCGTAGGGACGGGGAGGGCGTAGGACATGGGACTTGACCAATTAAAGATGGAATGACTTTTTAGGACGTACTTCAACAAAAGCTGCCCTTTTTTATTTTCCTTTTCTTTTTCTTTTTATTATTATTATTATTATTCTTTTTTCTTCAGACTTACAAGTCAATATACGCCTCTCATAAACTAATATCCTAAATCATTTACCAATTGTCGACCACAACGAGAGCATAAATCAAACATCGTTTAAGGTTAGATGTTTGAATTTCTATTCCATATCGTTGAATTTAGTGTACAAACACAAAAATGATAATTCACTCATCAAATGACATGGTGTAAAATGGAAAAATATAATTACATTTGAATAAATATGGAGAAAAGCAACTACTTGAGGAATAATTTAAGGCTCTCTGGATATGAACCTTTTTGTTTGACACTATTTTTAGAATATTGGAGATTTTTTTTTATATATAACTAAATACCAACTATGTATATTTATATATTCATTCATGGTGTTAAATTACATACCTAAACTGTTTTTAAACATTCTATAAATAGAAAATGTTTAATTAATTTTTTTTAAAGAAAAGTATCTCACTTAAATAGCCGTCTTAGATTCCTTCTAAATATTTATGGGATAACAATTTCATTTTAAAGATTTATGTTTATAGAAAATTAGACTGATTGTCAAAGTGAATATAGCTTAGCAGGTTGGAAGGATTTAAACCCATGACTTTTCGGTCATAAGCAAATATTTTGTGTCAGTTGAACTATTTTCTTGTTAGCAAAACTTAAAATTTTTAAGGAAATGAGCAAGAATCACTGGGCAAAGAAGTATTTTATTCTTTAACGGCTAAGATATATTCATGTTAATAATGAAATTCTTTTATATATTAAAATAAACTAAAAGGGGCAACTAAAGAAATTACTATATTCAAATATAAAAACAGCCAATAATTTATAATATATTAGGTAGACTGGATCAATTAATTATTAGCAAAGTTGTTTATAACCAATATCAAGTTTTGATTAATCAAAACTTTTAATATAGTCAAAATATTTTTATTTTAAGCTTATGTTGATTGACTTATAAATAGTAAATGATGTTCTACAAGTCATTATATTAATTGACTTTAAAATGATAAGTTGTCTTTGTGTTATATAAATTTTTTAAAAGATTAGAGTGAGTTTCTGTTTAACTTTTGGAACTAGAAGATTGTTTTAACCAATTAAAAATACTCTTCAAAAATTTAATATAAGAGTTATTTTAAACATTCAAAGAAGAAGGGAAAAAAGAAAAAGAAAAAAACTTAAAACCCACTCTAACCTCACTTCTTGGTTTGGTGAATTATTTCACCTTATATCAATACTTCAATACTTCCTTCCCCTCACTTGCTGGCAATTCAATTATTTATTAATTGGAAAAGAAATGATATTAATAGGGTTTGAACTCAAAACCTCATGTTCTAATACTATGTTTGATAGGTTACATAAATTTTGATCTTATACCAATACTTCATCCAAAAACATTGCGATTGTTTTTGAAACACAACATGAAAACAACCACCCACATCATGATAACTTTCCAATTTAGAGTTGAAATACATAATCAATATTTTCTTGGGACAAAAATAATAAGAGACAATTCAAACGAACAGTAACGATTGGAATTTCGGAGTGCGAGCAAAGTCCCACATTGTAGGCAATGAGATGATCATAGGTATATAAAGGACGACAAGTACTATCTCCATTGGTATGGGGCCTGTTGAGTGAACCAAAAGTAAAGTCACGGAAGCTTATGCCTAAAATGGACAATATCACATCATTGTGAAGATTTGTTGGAGTGTCGCTTGTCCATATTAGTAACATAAAAAATCTTATTTTCCTAATTGAAAACTAGAATTATATTCTCAATGAACTTCATTATAATTAAGAATATAAATTGAATGATTCCAAGTAATATAAGAGCTAGATTGATTGATATTTTTATGATGTTGTAAAATATTTATAAAATGTCCATTATTGATTATACATCTCTAATGTGAACGTAAATATTAATAATAATAATTTTAATTTATTTTAAAGTATAAGATGCTCATTTATTAATTCAAATAGTTGTATGAATTTCATTTTTTTCTTAAGAAAATGCATATTAACATTAATAAATATTCTATCAAGAACATCTTTTTTTTTTTTTTTGTAGTTCAACATCTCTATAGAATTGAAAGTTGACATTTTTATTTTACACCGACATTTATTATTTATATTTTTCTGTAATCCCATTTTAGATGTCATTTTCACACCCTTGCAATAATATTATGAACGATCAATCTGAATTTTTCTAAAAAGCAGATAATATATTTAATGTAATCCAAACATTTGTAGAAGAAGAAAAAAGGGAAATAAAAAAATATGGTCCCCTTCTCGTTGTAAGATGCAAACTCGTGTATATGCATCCAATATCTAAAACAAGTTGCAACTAAAGAACGTGGAGCTTCAAATAATCACATGCCAAAAATTTATAATAATGATTTCTAAAAAGAACACACTACAATATATATGTGTGATTATTTAAGAATCGTTCGGTAATGTTTCTATTTGTTATTTTCTATTACCAAATTTTGTTCTTTTTTCAGTTTTTAAGAAATGTTTTTAAATTTGTGAACAAATTTTACGATTTTAGAAACAACAAATAATTATGGTCTTGTTTGACAATCGTTTGGATTTTTTTTTTTTATTTTGAAAATTAAGCTTATAAACATTACTTTCACCAATGAGTTTCTTTGTTTGGTATCTACTCCTAATTACCAATGTTTTCAAAAACCAAACAAATTAAAGTTTTGAATACTAAAAAAAAGTAGTTCTTAAAAATTTGTTTTTGTTTTTGGAATTTGTTTAAGAAATGTGAAAATTATAATAAAGAGAAATGGTAAGAAAAAAAGAACAAATTTCAAAAATTAAAAACAAAAAACAAAATTATAATCAAACAAGTCTATCTTTTTTGTTTTTGTTCTCTTTTTCACTCGTTAAAAAAAATAAACCCTAAATAAATGCATTAATTTATCGCTTTTCATTTATAAAAATTATACTAAATACTAAAATAATAAATAAAATATAAAAATTTCAAATATTTTATTTTTTAAAAAATAATTCTTATGTTAAATTTTTGTTTTTTAATTTAAAATTTTTGGTCACTTTACCAAACACATTTTAGTTTATATATAAATAATATTAAAAAAAAATCAAAACCAGTTACCAATATAGTTATTTCTTTCATTAAAAAAGAGAAAAAGAAAAAAAAAAACATAAAATAAAATAAAATATATATATATAAGAAACAAGCAACGAGAACAACATGTGTTGAATATTATAACAATTTGTTTGAATACGAGTACATCCATAAAATGATAACTATATATCTCTACAAAGCTCACCACCGCTATTTATAGAAAGAATTTTACAGAGCGACAAGTTGACATATTTTAGAATATAGTATGAATGGGAGAAAATTTTAAGCTATGCATGAAATGGTCATGGATTAAAATCAATAAATTTGAGATAAGATAACATTGTTTAGTTTCTATTTTTTTTTTTTTTCCTTCTCCCATTGTCCTTTCCAATCCTTTCACTGTTACTTCCACATTCATGCAAGATTTTCTTGTCCTCTTCCTAAGATCCTCTCTCTCTCAAAAGGTAATCTCACATTTTTCAAATTTCTAATTTCATATAAGTTAAAATTATTGTCACATTTCATATATAGCAAGAATTCATGTGCATTAATTTGACAACTAATATATTATATTATGCATGACATCAAGTCTCAACCAATAGAAATAATAAGATTCTAAACCGCGTGGGATATTTTTTTAGACATAAGTTTTTCTATAGGGAAAAAAAACCGCTTACTAATTTTCTCATGGGTAAATGTTTATTACTCTCATTAATAATTTTTTATATAGTCCCAATTAAATGTTCTCTAAATTAAAGAATTTGAAGCATGCAGCATGCCAAATCCTTTGAATTAATTAATCAAATACATGTATGAGATCTAATCCTGAAATTAATTATTGCTATCTCATTTTCAGAACAAACAGAATTTAAGAGAGAAAAATTGAAGGATGGGCAAAAAAGAAAGACAAAGAATTTAATTAAATTTGACCAAAGAAGAAAAAGGGGAAAAAATGAGATTTGGGAGATGTAGAAAGGACAGAGTGGTTAAGATTATGAGTATATGAACCTTTAATGATTAATATATAGTTCACTGAACAAACATAGAATATACATATATTTTTTTATCTAATTTTTCAAAAAAAATAAAAATAAAAAGAGCAATTGGGATTATCATCAACAACAGACCAACGCTCGTGATTGCATCAAATCAAGTAGCTCCCATGTCACTTTATGGATTTACAAATTTAATTCTTTTTCAATACTTATGGGTCTAAATTTAAATTCAATAAAAACAGAACGACATGTTTCATCTCTATATATATATAATTTTTTTTCGCATATTATCAATTAAACTTTAGATATATAAAAACAAAACCATATTAATTAAGAAAAGATGCAGATTTATAAAGACAACCATAGAATGAATTTAGGATTCAATTTCTTAGAAATTTACAAGTCTTGTCATATGAAATGGGATTATTAGATGAAGATGGATTGGCCCTCACAGAGTTTTTTTTTTTTTTGGATTGATTAAATGCATGGCATCTGTATTGTATTAATGTCGGGTCGGGTCGGATCGAGTCGAGTGTGTGTAAAAGGTTAGTGCAAATGTTTAGTGGTTAAAGTGGAGAAGAAGTAGGGGTAGGAATAAGAAAAGTCTGAGATGTCGGAAAGTTGGGTGGGTTGTAGGGGTATCCCTTGCCGGATTTCAGCCCTTATGTTTGATTTTTTTTGCCTCCCTTAATCTCATGGACCTAAAATCTTCAATAACTCCCACGTGGATTCAAGCTACATGTAATAATATACAACGATACCCTATTTATCCGCTTATTCAAATTCTTATAATATCTAGTTTGACGACATCTAATTTTGCTTTTTATAAGCTGTTCGTAATTCCAACAATCCAAAGAGATACTAAAGTTATAAGCAAAAATAACATCTTCGGTATTGGCATGATCACATCTTTCGTGTAGAGATTGAGAATATAGTGTGTTAACTAGTTGAGTTATGTGTTCAAGCTAACAGATAAATTTACTTAAGTTGAATATCGAAGTGAATAGTATTATGGGTCCAACATGATAGCATGGTATTTATAAATGGGTCATTTTGTCCCACTCTTCCAACAGTCTTAATATACACATAAAGTAGAGATATGAAACAATAAAAATGCAAAAAAAAAGTACAACAATTTTACTTTGGGGAGATGGGAGTGCTTCAAGTAGTGGTAGTGGGACATGCAAAATAATGAGAAAAAGGTAAATTTGGTACGTAATGGAAATCTTGAAAATGGATTCATGAAGATTTGAGTTTGCTAAATGAAGATAAATCTCATCGAAAATGGTGGAGGGATCTTGATTAATAATAATAATAATAATAATAATAATAATAATAATAATCATATGGGTATTTATTTCTTTTGGAAACATTATAATTTCCAGTTTTCAATACCCCATTATTTATTAGCAAGCTTTGCTTGATATTTACTGCTCTGTCTCTTCATCACAAACACAAATGTATTCAAATAATGCACTTGAAAAGGGGGCCTTTAAATGCTCTTCTTCTTCTGCACAAACTATCCGTACAGGAAACAATGCAATAAGGATCATCATTGAAGAAATAATATAAGGTCGTCCTCTAGTCAATTTCATTACCCAATATATAATTCAAACAAATTAATCATAAATATATAAGAAAAGTATTTAAATTAATTTGTCTATTATATGCATCCAACCGACATGTTGATCATATATTACACCATTTAATATCCATCATTGCTTGTATAATCGATGAGATATTGGTTGTGAAAGGAGAGAAAATTGGCCATATATTAAGATTATATGTTTTTGGATAAGTCTACTTGATATCTTACAAATTGTTCAACAATAGTTCAAACTTTCAATTTCGAGTGACATTGTTTCTTTAACCCTTTCTCATCATCGCTGATCGTAAAGTCGAGGACTTTTTAATTAATCCAAGGCGTTGATAATCATTGAGGCAAATACTGGATGCTTGTGGATTCAAAAACTGTATTATAATACAGTGTACTATTTTGTACAGCAGAGTTGAACTTCGACTATGGACCAACAGTTTTAGCTGTCATTGATTTGGTTGCATCAGTAATTGAACTGAGGACCATGTGATTAAATTACCCCACATGGAGCCCCCATTTCATCTCATCAATACGGCCTATGGTCCTATAGCTCATGTGCCTTTGCTTATCCATGCAATTTCCGACCATTTCATACCCTTTGTAAATGGGTTATATATTTCGAAAAGTGGGGTCCAAAAATCAAATAGAACCACACCAATTGATCCACAATTCGATTACAAAGTCCAGTCCAAATCCTACACTCATTTCTGGGCGCCCAAGAATTGTTGGTGCAATAGCCAAACACAAGCGTTTGTAATTCAACAAAAGCCAATGTTAAGGAAAGAGTTGAGGGAAGCCAAGCCTTGAAGAATATATTTGCATTACATGTGTTCGAGTTCAGAAAACCACGCTGAAGATCAGAAGAGGGAGAACACAAAAAAGAAAAAGGAGAAAAATTAACAGATGTGAATATAATGTACAGCATTAGGTACAGCAGCTAAAAGAGACCTTTGAAAGCATCATTTTTTGTGCTAAATTTCATGACATAGAGCTCCCAAAACTGACTCCCATCTAAAATCTTAGATGTCTATGTTTGGTTTTTTTATCTATTTATATTATTGAATGAAATATTTTAACAGAATCACATTATCATGCAAGAGAGTAGCATGCCTAATGAGTGTTCTTTCCTTTGGAGGAGAAGAATCTACTAAATCCTCGAGCCTGTTTCTCTGGAGTTGGAGCTGAAGAGGATGAAGAGGAGCTTGACTTGGTTGGCCTGTGTTTTGGATGTTTAGAATTGACAGGCGATCTCAAGAAGCTTCCTCCTTCACTGTCTGAAGCACTACATGGGGATTCTGCTCCGACTACGGGTGTCATTGCAGAAGCGGCGGTATCCATTTCGGACCGATCCAGGTCCAGAAGATTGGTGCCACTTTTAGATGGTTCATCCTCCATAAACTCTTCACCTCTTTGACTTCTCTCGCTGAATGGAGATCCACCAAAATCTGGTTGGGGACGCAGAGATTTCAACTGCTTGCTAAGAAGAAAAATTGTTTCTTGACATTCGGCCAACTTCTCTGCAGCCGCAGCCAACTCTATCTCCTAATGTAACAAAAAAATTACCAAGTTCAATACTAGAAAGTCCAACAAATTATTTCATTACTCCTCAATTAAAACATTGCCATAGGCTCTTCTGGGGAGCGTTTCTGGGGTCAAAGCAATTTTTTTTTTAGAAAAAAAGGAAGGAGTGTTCATATTCACCTGACTCTTCTGGGGATCCCCATCAATTGCTGAAGAACAAATAGCGCAAACCTCATTCCTGCACCACATGAAACAAAGAAGATGAAAATTTAACTTGGAGACACACTGAAAAGAAAACAGATAAAGATATAATAAAATCGGGCATGACAGGAGAAACTGGATAGTGAAATTTAGGATAGGCATATTGATGTCCACCTAACGTTGCAGCCTTATGCTGCTCGTGCTCGTGCAACAGAGAAAAATAGTAAAATACAAGACGACTAACCTCTGTAGTTGCTGCTCTTGGAGCTCCTTGCACTTGGACAAAGCTTCGTGATGATTCCTCCTCTCATCTTGAAGTTCATTGTCCAAAGCTTCAGATTTAGCTCTCAAAAGATTTAGCTCAGTTTCCAAATCCTCTGCACGAGCTTCAAGTGACCTGTATGACTCTGCCATACATTTGAGCTGTGTTTCTGATAAGCTGTTTGACTTTTGAGCAAAAGCCAACTGCGATCTAGATTCGGCTAGCAGCTGCTCTGTTTCCTGCAGTTTACGCTTTGTTGCCTCAAGATCCTCTGTAGATCTTGCTAAATCCTTCGACAGGTTCTCCTTGGCTAATTTTAGCTCTTCAATGTCCTCTGGTGAGAGTTTGGGTAATCTGGAATTTGATTCATAGCTGGAGACTAAACTTCCATCACAAGGAACTTCAAGATCAGAAGTTGGACTAGAAATATGGGAACAGCCGTTTGTATATCTTTCTTCCAGTGAATCGTTTTGGACGACCTTGTGCTCTGGTAAAGCTACCTTGTCTATGCAATCAGGACTATTAGTATCCCCATCAGTATCCTTGCATCCAATGAAACTAAATCTGAGCTCACTGGCTTCAGATAGAACATGAGAAAGAACAATCACAAAGTCCACCAAACTTGTGTTCGCATACACAATTTTATTAAAGGTGGCAGAGAATTCCTCAATTTTTTGACCCAGGCCATGCCCATCTGGAGATACTGTATCGTGAACTCTCGAGGCTTCTTTCCCAAGGAACAGCACAAATTCATGAATTTGAGAGATGGCTGCTTCCAGGTCTTGGCTCATAGGCTGATTGTGTGTAGCAGGCTGGGATAAAGCAATTTCTCTTTCTACTCCTAAACCAGCGTCATCAGGATTGGCTTGCCTATCGCATGTCATGTCAGGGCATTGCACTTCTTCAGAAGCACAGCTCAAACAACTGACGGTAGGTTGCTGAAGTGCTTCATGAGCATCTTGCACAATGCATTTAATATCCTCCAAAATTTTGCCTGTATCCGCATCCTTTGAAATAGATTCAAAAATCATAGATATTCTGGATCGGAGTTTCATCAAAGGCAATCCATCGGAATCAGCACTCGCTGTTGAAAGATCAACAGTAGAAGATACAACATTTGTAGATGGACTTGAATCCAGTTGCAGTTCGGACTGGATACCATTGGAATCCTGGTGTTCAACTTCAGAGGCCTTATTGTTTGAATTATCTGAAGCAAGGATGGCGTCATTTGACTCATTCGATAGGCATGCCAATTTCTCCATTTCCAGAAAGTCATCCATGAGCCCCAAGTGACTTCCACTTTCGGTTTTACTTAATTTTTCATTTCTCTTCTCCCTAAATTGGGAAACGTCAGAGATTGCCGCTATGGATAGAGAATCTGCACAACTCTGGCCATCCTCATTTCCATCTTCAGACATAGAGGTCAAGCTGGGAGGATGGCTTGTGTTTTGGCATGAAAAGCCTTCGACAGTGTACTGAACGACAGATTTTGGGGAGCTTCTTTGGTGATTGCCATTTTGAAGCTGCGCCTCCAAAGTTAGAAGTTTACTAGCTGTCTTGGCGCACATACTTCTGGAAGTCTGCAATTCACTGTTACGCTTTGCCAAAGCCTCTTTAAGCATCTTTGTTTCCTCCTCCATGGCTATCAATCGTTCTGTGAGGAACTCATTCTCCTTCTGGAATTTCTGTGCATTATCAAGGGAAAAGTCAGTCACAGATGACATATGTGGAGTTGGAGGCCTACTAGGTGACTTCCTTACACGGGTGTCTCCATATTCCCGGCCTAAACTTTCAACTTCTAGCTTCATTTGAGCAAGTGCAGCAGGACCAGGCAATTTCTTCCGCACAAGACCACGTAATCTTTGACATTCTGCTTCCAGCTTTGTTATTTTCTTAACACCTTCCATGTGTTGCTTGTTGGCTGCTTCAGCAGACCTCATGCTCATATTCTTTTCTTCGTTTCGGATTTCTAGCTCCTTGGATACTATGTGTAGTTCATATTTAAGTGAATTTATTTCTCTTTCGCAGGATTCAATGTTGCCCTTCAACATCTCAATCTCGGCCTCAGCTTGTGACTTTTCTTCACTTATTTTAATCAGCATGTTGGAACGTTCTTGTAATGACCTTGAAAGTGCAGCACTTTCAGCAGCCGACCTAAGAAGTTCTTGGTCTAAGTCTTCCATCTTTGATTCCAACTCAAGTTTAATTTTGTCCCACTGCTTAGTCTTAGTGAAAATAACTTCTTGCAATTTATGTTCATGTTCTTCTTTCAGATTTCTTATCTGTCTCATGCATTCCTTCAGAGCACCATCCAAATGTGATGCCCGATCTTCAGCAGTGAGCTTGGACAGTGTAACAGTCTCTAGATGATTTTTTAATGCCAGAGCTTCTGCTTCAGCTTTCTCCCAACCTGTAGTGAAGGCATTGATTTGTAACAAAGCATCCGGAATAAGCAGAAAATTGCAATCACATTAACGATACAATGAAAGAAATTTCTATCAATATAACAGCAAAAAAATAAAATAATACCTGAGACAGCTTCTTCAGCAACTTTAGCATGCTGTTTTACCAAGTTTTCCTTAGTAGTCATCTCCGAGTGTGCAGCTGACAGTTTCTCATTAAGCTCCTTAATCTCACCCTCCAGTGTCTGGATTTGTTCATCACGAGTTTTTACTTGATCCTCCAACCCCGTAAGATGTGAATACGACTCAACAGAGATTTGTACATAACTTGGTTTTTTGTAACCATCCTATAGTGGAAAGAAGGAAATAAGGTAAGAAAATTTGTTCAAGTTAGTAAAAATAAAATGCAATGATAAATTCAGATCCCACCACCATTATCTAACTTTTAAGAGAAGAAATTACTGTGGGGAAGGAAGAGAAATATTGTAAGAACAGTGCTACTGAACAAACCAGTAAACAGTAAATATTTGTTGGGGCCTGGGGGGATTATTTTTACTATTTACCTGATCACCCTGACCTCCAGCCGACTCTGATGTAGCATTGGACTTCTCTGCTTTCTCAGATGATTTCTTCTTCCAAGGCCAACCTCGTCGGTCCATTCCAGGCTGCATAAATTGCAGTAACATGAAGAAAATTAATGTTTTGAAAGGGAAAGAATAGACTACTCTGAAGCTGTAAACCAAGATTCAGACAAAATTAGAGTCCCAAACTTCTAATGGCATCATCACTTAGTGGCCACTGCCAGAAGAGTTACTTAATTCTGATTTTACAGAAGTGGTACTAATACTTTCTACGACACATCGTATCAATGGCGTATGGAACTTGAAATAATTATTTTTTCAAAAAAAAAAAAAAAAAAACCTCACAGTTTCCAGAAAATGGAAAGCCCAAATCAACTAGGTCAAATATGGGTAGTGGGCACAGATTAAGGGAAGTAACTGCGCAACTTTTTGCAGGTATCGAGTGATGAAAGTATAAGGTTCCAAAATTGGAAATCTATTTCTTTAAGCCCACATTTTTAGCAACAAAACAGACCACAATCAAACGCTGTGTAAATGCTATTTATGAGAGACAAACAACACCAGGATAAAAAGTAGCTACACGGAAACACCAGAACGGGAAGAAATTTAAAGGATGGCAGTTAGAAATTCCACCACTCATCTCCCAAAAGCTAAACCATAATTTTACAGAGAAATTTAGTGGAACGATTCGGAATTGAGTTCGATGACTAAAAATGAATCAGATTAGTCATGCATGTTTACGATGTCTTCACGCTCTGTTTAGTGAAGGAACCATCGAGATCTAAGCAGAGAACTATTGCTAGACGAAGATCATTGACTCCAGAAGCCAATTGGCGTCTGTAGAAGATAATGTAGAATTCTTTTAATAAAAAAGAAAAGATAAAAGTAGACATAATTTACCCACACAAGAAAGAATCAACAATGTTCTGAGGCAAAGCGAGATCCAAATTAATTAGAAGATGGTCCGAAATAGTTCAAGACTAATAGTACCGATTTCCAATACCCAACCAATAAACACGGCGAAAAATGCACTGATACCTCACCATGAAAAAGACGGTTATCAGAATTCCAGGTTGAAATTAAAATCCCTCCACTTAAACCAAATTTAATAACAAGGAAAAGTGGAAGCAATTGCCGACAGAAGAAGATATTTCCACTGAAGAAAAAAAATTAAGAATCAACATCAAATTAGAGAAAGAATAAACTCCGAAACGAAAACCATTGCGATTGCGAGAACAGAACAATTTAATAGTCAAACAGACGCCCCCTCATCCGAATTCGAAACCGGAAACAGACGCAAGCAAAAGCTCGAGAAGAAAGCAGTAGTAGGAGAGAAAACGCAAAAGAACTCGAAATCGACTTACGGATAGAAATGCAGCTTGGAGGAAGAACTATGAGATAGAAAAGAGGACACTCGGCTTACAGAAGGAACAGTGAAACTGTGAAAGTAAAGAAAACTAAGCAGTTGAAATTCCAGCAATGAAGATCCAAAGGCGATTATTCGTCAATCTTGGCCACCGGGTCCGGAGGAAGAGTGATAGTGGCGACGGCGACGGAGATGGCGGAGGTGGAGCGGGGGAGCGGGAGGTGGAGGGTGGGTGAGAGAGAGGTGAAAAATGAAAATATTCGGACTCGGTGTGTCCACTAAAAAAAGGCAGGACGTTGGAAAAGCTCCAAAACCATCTCCTTTTTAAATTTTTTTCTCAACTTATTTGAAATTAAATTTTCCTTTTTATATCAAATAAAATAAATATTATTATTATTATTCCTGTAAATTGTAATTCAAGAATTTTTAGTTTTAATTTTTTCAGTAAAAAAAAAACGAGCAGGGGCTTTTGTTTAGACGGATTTGACCATGGGACAAAGCAATAATGACGGATAAGTCCCTCCCCGCGGCTGTTTTGCTGAAGAAGCTACAGCTGAGCTGTATCCGATAGTTTAGAAAGTTCGGTTTGTTAGTATTTACATTACGCTGCCACTATGGACCACCGTCACTCCCTCTCTACAGCTCATCTCTTTGTTATTATGCCGTCTTTAGGCTACACTCCCCTACGCCGCTTCTACTCTAAGCCCCACCATCACAGCCGTCCATTTTCCCAAGTCAAACCCCTACCCTAATTTCTTTCCCTCCCTGGCCCACTTCAACATCAAATTTCTGCTCTTTCATCTGTTCATCACACATGTACGGCTGCGATTAAAACCTGGGTAACTGTGCGGGTATCATGTAATGTATCATGTATCTGACTGTATAATCGAAAATTAGCTATAATTAATTAATTAACGCCTTCGGGCTTTATGCATAGTTGTAATGATTAATGTGGGTTGATTAAGCATTTTAATTTATATTAAGAAAGTCATTGCTGGGAAATTCAATATTTTTATTTTCGTTTAGGATTGAATTTTTATTTCTATTATTGGATTTTCGAGATATGCAAATTTTCGTCTAGAATATTGTCGTTGAAGAAGTCTCGTTTCGTATTAGTTTTTTTTTTTTTTTTTTTTTCCTCCTTTTAAGCTTTCAAATTTTGAACTTAATCCGTGTCTATATTTACTGTTCTTGTCGGCTAGTTTTTCTTTCTTTATTCTTCTTTTCTTTTCACTGGATTATTGGTTAATTTCTTAGACTGTTTCTTATTTTAGCTTCAGCTATTAAAATTTTTACCATAAATTCTGTTTTTTAAATGCTAAATGTATTGTTTCACGTTTATTGTTTATATCAATTTTCCAATTTCATCTTTAATGTTTTAAAAGTTTTATTCTAATTATTTGTAAATTACATCTTTTCTATCAAGTTTTTATTATGGTTGAAAGTTGAAATTCAATAAAGGAAGATGATGTGACATTAATAATCAATTGATTATATTATAAAATATTCTATGTTTTAATTCATACTCTCACTTTAAATGACTTTTTTTACACAACACACTGGGTATGATTTGATTTGTAATGATATACCAACATGAATTAGTCACTTACCGTACTAAAAAAAAAAAAAAAAGAATTAGTCACTTACCATCTTTTATTTATTTTGAATTAATCTTGTAAACTTACCCTCTTTTGTTTAGTTTTTTCACTCCTCAAAAACATCATTAAAAGATTAGACAAAACTCCATAAACAAAATATAGGTTTTGAATACTACTTTATTTAGGGTTAGACTTTAAAAACATTTAAATTTTTAAAATTATAGAAAATAAACATAATTTCTAAACACAAACCAAAAAAAAAAAAAATTAGCTCCAGATTATCTGGGTATGGGAAATGCACTACAATTTTTAAAAAATAAAATAAATTTAAATTTAAATAAAAAAAAACAAAAACAAAAAACAAAAAACTGTCAGGCCCCGTTTGATAACCATTTCAGTTTTTGGTTTTTGGTTTTTTAGTTTTTGGTTTTTGGTTTTTAGTTTTCTGTTTTTTTAAAACAAAAACCATATATGTTTGATAACTGTTTTTTGTTTTCTGTTTTTTAAAAACAGAAAACCAAACTTGTTTGATAACTGTTTTTGGTTTTCAGTTTTTAAAAAATTAGAGAGATGAAAAGATGTTTTTAGAGAGAGAAATATGTGTAGAGACATTGAAACAAAAATTTAGAGACACAAATATAATATTTTCGAGAGAAAAGTTAAACATAGAAAAGTCAGAGACGTGAAAAAAAATGTTTAGAGAGAGAAAATTAGTTAGACTCCATAAAATATATTAGTTATAGAAAAAAAGAAAAAAAGTTAGGGTAGAAGAGATAAATTTTAGATAGAAAAATTAAGTAAAAAGAGAAATTTTAGAGAGATAGCAAGGTTAAGAGTAAAAGATATGCTAGAAAAAATAACGATAAATTAGAAAAATAAAGAAAAGGTGTAGCGAGAGAAAATTTTGCGAGATTTTTTTTTTTTTCAAAAGAAAATGTAGAATATGTTTATTAGGAATAGAAAAGTTATATATGGACAATTTTTTAGAAATAGATGAGTTATAGAGGAAAAAAAGTTTTGAGAGAAAAAATTTTAGAGGGAGAAAAAGAAATTTTGTTGAGAGAAAAATGTTTTAGAGAGAGAAAAAATATAAAAAAGAATTTGTCAGAAAGAAATAGGTAAAAGAGGAAAAAATAATAAGCATTAGAAGAAAAATGAGTTTTTGAAAAACAGAAATATGTTTTTAAAAACTTTTTTTTTTGTTTTTTAAATTTGCTTATAATTTCTAAAACGTTTTTAAAAAACAGAAAACCAAAAACAGAAATGGTTATCAAACAACCCTGTTTTTAAAAAATGAAAAACAAAAACAGAAAACAGAAAACGAAGAGCCCGTTTGGTAACGTTCTCGTTTATTGTTTCTGTTTCTTCATTTTTAATAAAGAAAAATAGAATTTCATGACCCTAACACCTATACATTCAATAATAATAAACCTATATTCTTATTTATGTTTGGAAAAAATTGGAAACAAGAACAAAAAAGGAGAAACTAGTTTTAGTTGTTCCCAAAAGTTCTATACAAATTTTGAGAGTGTTTCTAAAAAATGAGAAACAAGAAACATACATAGTTATTAAATGCTTAAATTTCTTAATAAAATTGGAAACAAGAAACAAGAAACGAGAACGTTACCAAACGGGCCCGAAATGGTTATCAAACGGCCCATGAATTAATTTAAAGTGATACAATAATACAGTTTTTCCACGTTCACGTGTCATCTCCTCCGTTGTACTCATTGTCATTTTTGTTTAAACATTGCAAAGCTTTTAATATCTGCCAGAAAATTGATTTCAAATTTATATGTGAAACTGTTTAACGTTTCTTTGGGAAATGGAGAGCAATGAAATGGATGGTGTTTTCAAATCTTAGGTTAAAAAAAGTACATACATTTTTCAGAATAAAAAAAAACAAAACATAAATATTAAATTACAAGTTTAGTCTCTAAACTTTAAAAAATATCTAATAAGTTCAAACGTTCAATTTGGTGTCTAAAAGGTCTATAAACTTTAAAATTTTCCAATAATTTTTAAGACTTATTTTGATAATCATTTGATTTTTTGTTTTCTGTTTTTGAAAATTATATTTGTTTTTTTTTCTCAATTTTTATTATAATAGTTTTCATCTTATTAAGGAAACATTTGAATTCTTAGTCAAAAATCAAAAAACAAAAACAGGTTTTTGAAAGCTATGGTTTTGTTTGATAATCATTTCGTTTTTTCAAACATGCTTGTTTTCCCTAAATTTTCTTACAATTGTTTTATCTTTGTTAATGACACATTTGAATTCCTAGTCAAATTCTAAAAACAAAAACATGTTTTTGAAACTTTTTTTTTAGTTTCTGAAACTTGCTCAGGGACTCAAACTTTGAATCTTATATCCAGTAAATAATCATTGAATTTTCGACTATGTGTCTAGCTAGATAATAGGTATTTAACTTATTTGATACTTATATAAATTTTAACTTATACATAAAATTGAAAGGATTGAGTAGTATTATACATAAAATGAATTTTCATACTTGATAAATCAATTAATTTTTTAAAATATTGAATAGGTTGAAAACCTATTATACACAAAATTAAAAGTTGAAAGATATATTTTGAAAGTTGAGAAATCCATTAGAAAAACTTATAATTTAATTGGAAAAGAAAAAAGTCAAAAGAAAGTAAAAGGAGCGAAAAAGAGATAAACATGAAATTAAAAGAGAGAAAATGATGATTAAATGCGAAAAAAGAAAGAAAGGAAGCAAGTGGGGAAAGGGAAATGGGTTTAATAAACTTCTGACAAACGCAATTGAATGTTTGAAAAAACGTCTGTTCCACTCCAGCCTATCATCCACATGCTTTGCTTTGCTCTTTCTTCTTCTTCATCTTCTTATTCATCTTCTTTAATTTGTTGTTGATATTGATATTGATATTGATATTGATATTGTTTGATCTTTGTTTCTAATTAAGGCCCCAATGGGCAATGGAAATGACAGCATTTGAAGCAACGAATCCATTTCCTAAAGTTATTTTTGTAATATAAATATGACATCCACAAGCCCACAACTCAACCTCTTTCTTTTTTTATTTATTTCCTCTTTTTCTGTAAACAGTTGGTAGCATGTAGTTGTTCTTTCTTTTGCTTCTCAATATCTCTCCAATTTTCACAAATGCTTCTCTCACACGTTATATAACTTTAACTCTTCCTCCTATTTTCATGGGCCTCAATAAAGTTGCCAATTTTTTCCAACAAATTCAACTCTAATTTTATACTATTACATGTACCAGAGGAAAAGTGTAGATTATAGATTTTTTTTTTTTTTTTTTTTTTGAAGGTAATAGATTATAGATTCTTAAATTTAAGTCAAAGTGATCATGACTCAATAGTAACTGACATGTGTTACCAATCAATAGGTTAAGGGTTCGAATCCTTCCTCCTTCAAATGTCTTGTAGATCATTGAAATTTTAGACTTATTCTTAATATCCTTAAACTTTAAACTTGTTTAATAAGTTTTTTAATTTTCAATCTTATGTTTGATAGATTTTTTTTCTTTTTTTACTTGTTTGACATTTACTTAATTAATGCATCTATTAGACGTGAAATTGGATTTTGTATGTAATTGAACCATGAATTTTCAATTTGGTGTCTTACACATTCGTGAATTTTAAAAATTCGTTGTTGTTTCGGTCAATTACCTATTAGATACAAATTTGAAGGTGTTCAATGACTCTATTGGGAGCGCGATCAAAGTCCCACATTGGCTATATAAGGGGAAGATCATGGGTATATAAAGGAGGACAAGTATGTACATTGGTAATGTTTTGAGGATCCCACATTGAAAAAATTAGTGGAGATCTCACAATTTATAAGTTACAAGGGTCACTCACTCATAACCAATTGGTTTTGAGATGGAACCCATGTTAGTTGATAGGTATGAACCCCATGTTAGTTGATAGGTATGAGGCCTTTTGGGGTGATCTATTGGAGTTAAATATCTGTATTAGTTACTTGGTTATCTCCAACCTTTTCTATTGTATCTGTTAGTTTTATGGCTATTTATATGGCCTTGCATTATCAATAAAGTATGCAAGTAGAGTTGGCGGGAGGACAAGTATCTCTACTCCAATAATTTTTTATGAATTTGGACACAAATATATTTTTTATTTCTTTTTTTTTTTTTACCAAACGTAATTTAATTGTATCAAAGCATAATAATCCAACCAAAAGGTCAAAACCCTACCCATATAATATATATATATTTTGTTGAAAATAAGTTTCAAAAAAAAAATAAATAATGCATATGGAGGCGAGGTTGGGTGAGGAAATACATTTTTCGTCTCCGTCTTGGAAATTAATGGGAAAAAGAAAATTCAAGCTTTTCCTCGAACTATAAAATTAATGAGGGGCAACGCCAAATGCTTGCTGAGGCGATTTTTCTCTAATTTTTAATTGTCTTGCTGCCTATTTGGTTTGCTCCAATTCTAAGCCTTGCATTCTCAATTAGCATCAGGACCACTACCCAATTGAAAATTAATAATAATAATAATAATAATTTGATTACCCAATTAAAATTGTTTACTTTTTTAAGAGGTGGTTGTATAAACACTCTAATCAACCCATTTTGGCAATACCTCAAAAAATAAAAAAAGCATTAATTACGAATGAAAAAATAATAATAATAATAATAATTGTTTTGATTGTTTCATCACTTTACAGCAACTGCCACGAAAGAGAGAGATTTGTAATAAACAATAAATGGAAGATGAATCTAAGGACAAAAGGAGGAATAGTTTAGGTTGCCAACTCCTAGGTTTTGTATTGTATTGTATTGAATTGTCACACCCATTGGGAAAAAAAATAAATTAAGTAATAAAATTTAATATTTACAGAGAGAAAGACAGTGTAAATTTGGATTTGTGTTGAAAATAGTGATACAAAAATTTGGGAACAGGATCGAGAGGGTATCCAAGAAGAGAAAAACCTTGTCCTTTTCCACTACCAGGAAAAAAAAAAACCCAAATTTTCGCTGCAGAAATCAGAATTGAGAACCGAGAATGATTTTTTTTTTTTTTTTTTATTACTTAATTTGCTCAAACATCCGGCTTATTTGCAGGGTGAATGAAATCAATTTCGTGAAAGTTTTTTAAAATTATTCTATAATATAATATATTGGTCAGCCGGTGACTGGTTGAAACGGTCACATTTTTCCGAATCGTTGCAAGTACCAAACGGCGGCGTTTGGGGTTTGGGATTTTTTTTTGGTTGGTTTTTGAAATTGATGTAATGTAATAAATAATGTGTGGTCTGAAAATAAAATAAGGGGATCGGGCAGAAAGTCAAAAAACTGCATGGCACTGTTTGGTGACAGAGTGAAGATTTAAAGGGCTCGACACTCGAGACATCTGCTCCATTTGGACAACATGACAATTCCTTTCGTACAACTCCGTTTATTTAAGCTTCTCTTATCATGTATTTTTCCTTCAAATTATTCATTTTTTCCATTATTCAGCAAAATAGATTTTCTCACAACAGTCTTTAAATTATTGTTCAACTGATTTTTTCAATTATAAACATTCCTTATCAGTTCGTCTATTCACAAATCATTTTTTTTTTATTCTCATCTTGGTTTTTCCTTTTGGTTATATATATTATATAATATAGTTTGCGAGTGTAGCGAATGTTCCTTGAAAAGTTAAGTTGAAAACTTGAAATCTCGTTCACATGATAGAATGGTCAATCTTTATGTCCTTGTTGTGCCAATGATCCAATGTTAAAATGGGTGGCAACTGCAATATAAATATGAAGGAATAGTTAGTGGGAATGAGTGGAAGGTTGATTTAGTTTATTGTTCGTATTATTATAATTAAAAGGAGCGATTTATGAATATATGTTCATCAACATGTTTTTTTATAACACATGTTGTGTCTTATATTTTTGGTTGAAAAGTTACTTACCATACTTGCTCCATATTGTGTTGTGTAATGATTGGATTTTTATATATATATATAGAGAGAGAATATTAAAAAATACCTACAAAGAAAGGATATGAGATTTGATATAGTGATTTTCAAAGACTTTTAATGCGTTATTCAAATAAAAGCCAACTAATGTCAAAAGTTTCTGTAAGTTAATAGGGATCTCTATTTTTCTTTTAAATATATATCATGTGTAATGAAAATGATTGCTTCATCATTGCTACCATACATGACATAGTTGGAAATAATGCTCGCATAGTGTTTAGGGATTTGCATCGTCATTTATGTTGATTGGTTTAAGGTGAATACTTTTGTGACAGACTTTTCATCTCAACTTTACTCGAATGGATCTATCTTTGCATACAGTCATGTCATTGTTTTACAACTAATGTCCCTACTTGTACGTAGTACTATCTAAGACAACTTCTCTTGTCTATATTACAAAATTTGGTGTATTCATCATACATATAAATGTTTGAACAAATGATATTTACCTAGTTGAATTAAGGATATTTATCTACTGAAACCATATAGATGAATAACTATTCAGACATGTTTCAGAAAAAAAATAAATAAATAAATAAATAACTATTGAGACATTCATCCGTAATAATATTTAGAAGAAAAAATCAATTTATACCATTAAACTTTGGGGTAGAGTTATATCAATTAAAACCTCAAATTAATAATTGTAACAGTTTAATATTTGAACTTTAAACATTTATAAGTGAATCAATTTAGACCTGACTTTAAACTATCTTTCCTCAATTCATCCATTTTAAATGAACTCAAAATTACCTACATAAAAGTATTATTCTCTCAATATTCTACCAAAGTAGCAAGAAAATTTGTAGTATAAATCTTTCAAATTGATAGATAAAAATAGAGTAAGACGAAAATATGAAAAGTTATTCATATTAATGAAAATCTACTATTATTCATTTGATTCCGACATTTCAATGTAATATCTTGTTGGTTTCTATTTTAAATAAGTCCAACACATGTGTGGAAATGTTGTATTAACGGTGTTAGAACAAAATCCTAATAGATGGTCTAAAATATTGATTCATTGATGAAAGTTTAGAGTTTTAATTCACGCCATTATTAGTATGAGGTTAATAAGTGATGCTAACTCAAAAGTTTACCAATATAAATTGATTTTGTTACTAATATTTACGATACGAAAGTTATGAAAGTATAAAATTTAAGAATTAAAAAGGTATTAAGATTTATGTAAAATTAAAAAAGAAAAAAAGAAGGAAAGTAAGAATAAAATTAGAAGTAAAAGATAATTAGTATGAATCTAGATAAGTGTGTGGAGGAGATAGTAATAAATATTTGGTGTTTGGGGGCATAAAAAGAAAAAGAAAAATGTGGGGGACGTGAAGGATCGGATCGAAACAGAGCATGTCAGCCTGAATCGACAGCTCCACCTATTACCTATATCAGCCTCGAGAACCCCATGTTTATGTTTGTGCTTCACTTCACCATTCAAATTTAAATCATTTATATACTATACATTTAATACATTTTTTTTTTTCTTTCTGGAAGAATATTGTATTATAGATATATATATATCTTTCTTTTTCTTCAGATGAAAAAAAAGGAAAATCTGTCTCTCTCTTTTAAAACAAAAATGTCTGGATAGTTTTAATTCATTAAAACCAACATAACAAAATATTAATTGACATATACTTTCAATTAAAATGTTTAAAGTTCGAATTCTCTCACTTTCAACGGTTGGACTCTCACGATCATGTCTAATAAATCTTAGACTTAAAGTAAAATGATTTTTGTACTGAAATGTTAAAGTTTATTTTGTACTGAAAAACATGTTAAAGTTAATTTTGAGTGGCTTAAAAAGAAAAAACCAATTTAATTCGAATATCGAGTGTTGAAAAAGAAAAGGAGGGTGGTGATGAGAAGGACAGGGAGGAGACGTAGGACGATAAGCGCAGGTGCACAGATATGAGAATGGGAAGGGGTCCAGGGGAAGAAAGAATCTATGTTGGAAATTGGTGTGCGTTGGAAGGGAAAAAGAAAAACAAAAGGTAGTGAGGGCGTAGGGTAAGTAGGGTGGAAGTGAGTGCGTGGGAACAAAGGGTGGGGGCCCAAAACGACAGTGGAGAGGAGCGTTGCATTTGCATTGGGGTATATAGTATAGTAGTGGAGGAGCAGCGCATCCGATGAGATGAAAAAGTGGACAGAGTGGTCCCCACTTTACCCACACGTTTCAGTTCTGCCACCCCCCATCTTTTTTTTTTTTTCCCTTACTGGGGACCACCTCCCACCACTTTTTTTTTTTTTTTTTTTACCTCTAATTTACTAAAATAAAATAACTAAGCGGAAGGGAGATTAAGAGATTTTACACGTGTCAAAGAAAGCAACCACGTTTCGTGAACCCCGGATGGATGGCTTCGTTTTCGCTTTTATTAATCGAAGTTGACAGCGTCGGCCGTCGGCACTCTAAACGCACCGTTTAACCTCCCACCCCTCAATTTTATTCAACTCCTTAATTTATCAACTAAATTATCCTCATCATATTTTTATTGTTGATTTAAGCTATTACATTTAAATTTATAGTAATTTAGTTACTAAACTTTATCCTATAACAATTTTAACTTTTTATAAATATAGATCGATAAACTTATAAGTGACTCTATAAATTCGATTTTTCATTATACATTGATTAAATCATCAAACTAAAATTCAAAAACTAAAATCGTTACTTCACTAAAAATAGAGGGACTAAAAGTACTCTTTAAACCATGTTAAATTACCAATTTGGTCATTATCGTTTAAGCCTACTTTCAATTTTAAATTTGATCTTTTTATGTCATTGGAGGCTTAGGTTCAAGTCCTTAAAAGTTTTAATATATTTTTTTTCTTATGGTTAGGTTCATCACAATGTTTATTTTCGTCAATTTCATTTATTTTATTTTATTTTTAATCGGTCTTCAACTCTAACATAGTCGGTTAACACAATATCCAATCAAATAAAAACAATAAATAAATAACTCATTTTTACTAAATAGAAAATGTGTCATGTTATCACAACTTGTAATAATATGGACAATTTTAGAGGTTTAAGTTGGAGGGAGTCCAACTCAAAGAAAAGAAAAGAAAAGAAAAGAAGTCAACTTATAGCACTCATAAAAACCTAATTAGATATTTTTAAATAATAGAAAGTTAAAAATTAAATTATTGGAAGAGTATTGATTGTTGATGAATCTGGCCAAACGACTCACCTGACCTTCACGTGATACCAGCAATGAATTTGTTGAAGACAGGGAAGACGTGATTTGCAAAACCAGTCAGAACCGCTGCACACCGGTGTGGTGCAAGCCACCTGCACTCTGATGCCTAAGTCAGATAAACAATAGAAAGTCTTCTCGTAGCTAATTTGCCGAACCTTTTTCCAGGTGTGAAGGGTTGAATTTATACTTGTATCCTCTGCTAGGGTTTTTTCGTTGCCTGGGGCCATTCGGGGCTGAAGGCGAACCCGTTCGAGGCACAGGGATCGGATAGAGAAAGAACTGGCTCGGCCCAAAGCCGAGGCCGAGCATTGGATCGGGCCAAGGCTTGATCCTTCTGGCCTTGGCCCGGTTCCTCCGGTCGGTCCCACCTCCAGTGCTTGACTTTTCGACCTGTTTCTGGATCGATGTTGCACTGTCTTTGCTGTTTTCGTGTCCTTCTGAGTGGATCAAAAATCACCTACAACATTGATTTTAACCATTTTTTAAAGGGAAGTATTAATTTAACTTTAAAGTTTAACCATGCCAATATTTAATATTCAATTGAGAAGATTGAAAATCTCTGTCAAACAATCCCACAATCAATCCATTACAATAATTTATTCCATTTATGACAAAAGATGCCCTTATAAAAAATCCATTTGTTATTTCTCAAACAATGTAACATCAACATGTATATGGTGGTGAATGTGTGAATTTATCATACATTTAAAAAAAAAAAGGTTAATATAAGGTCAATGATATAAAATTAAGTAAGGTCATAAATAAAGAAAAGATAATCAATCCTTAACCAAGGATGGAGGGTGTGTTTGGATGCATGTCACCATCCAATTGAAAAAGCCAAGACAGTCAAAAGCAATTGAAAAGATAGCACCAACACTATAGTACCCAAAGGAAGGAACAATCTAACCACCAAAACCCAATAATGGAGGATTAATTAACTTTATGTCAAGCTTAATTATACTCATTAACTACCAAAAATTAAACTGTCAATTCATGTAGACCAACACATAAAATGAAAATAACTTTGTTTATACACATACATATTTAATTTTTATATACATAATTGGAATATAACTTGACCAACCCTAATGTTGTTGATGTTGTATAAAATTATTAATTATACATTACAACAATAGAAATATATCCCATCATGCTTTTGTTTATGGCCTTCCCCACTTGGTTGTCTATTCCATTCTTCTCACCAGGTCATCTTGCCTCTCATTCCAACCAACTTAACAATCACATAAAAACATATCTAACTTCAACTTCTTTATTTCTGCATTATTATTCATCCTCTCCTACTTTGATTCTGTTTTCCAACATTTATTCAATGTTTGTCACTTTCCTCAATTTTCAAGTGAAATCAACCATATAACATTAATGTATGGTGTGTGTATCAAAATAATTTTGATGATCGAGTAGTTAGGTGGGTCGTAGATAATGATGGAAAAATCCAACATAGCTTAGCTCTTATGTAATTGAATGAATAGTGTCTACTTCGAGTGGTTGTGAAGTTCATTGTTTTTTAAAAGTGAAGTTTTGATGGTTGTTGAATGATGAGTTGAATTCTTATTAAGTCAATTGGAAATTTAATTATTTGATAATATGTATACATAATAGACGTGAAACAAGTTCTTGTGAAATAATTTTCTATAAAGTCGTTAATTGAGAGAACTTGATTGATGTTGATTGGTTGAGTAAACGTTTCAAGCCTAAGCTAGGGGGCTATTCATGGTAGATCGTCGTTGATTCTATTGAGAAGTTATATCACACATGGACGTGCTATACCGTTTTACGGTTTTTTAGTTGAAGTACTATTTCGAACTAGCTATGATTGAGTATCATCATGCTATATCAATAATCCTTCCATCCGACATATAATTGAACTATAATAACGTAACCATGATGTCATATAAAGAGTAAATGATGTCATATGAGGTATATATATTATTTTTATTTTTTTACAACATGTGAGGATGAAGGGATTCGAACCACATACCTCTTGGTCATTAGGTACAAGTTTTTATGCCAATTGAGTTATGTTTATGCTGACTATAAGGTATATATTGTTTAATTATAAATGATTGTGTCAAAGTAAGCATAGCTTAGTGGGATCAAGAGGTCAAAAGTTCAAATTCCACACTCTTAAATGTTGTTGATTTATAAAAAAAAATGTAAATGATTGTTGAGCTAATAGATATACAAAATCAATTTTTACAATGTTTTACCAAGAATTTGAGTCTTTTTAGCTAAAATTATATTTAATTATATTCCAAATTTCAAATAACATCAATAAATGATTTTACCCGGATCAAGAAATATGGGCAAAGATGAATAATGGAATTTTTACAGACCAATTTCACTTTGCCTTGATTATTATTTGTATGTGGAAAACCAGAAAAAGAAAAGAAAAGAATAAATAAAACAAGATATTTCATAGCCAAAAGAAAAGAAAAAAAGGAAATATATATATATATATATATATATATATATATATATAGACAAGATATTTACCATTCAAGGTCAACTTCCCTAGCCACCTAATCACAATATTAGCAAAAGCAAAGCTACTTTATTTTCTTCATAAAATTATAAAATACCAACTTTCCATAACCAGGCTTTTAAAAATTTAAACTATATTGTTTTTAAAAATACTTTGGATTTCCAGAAGGAAATATATGATATTTTGGATATCTTGCATTCAAATTACATAAATATCCTTACATTTTACACCAATACTTTTTTTTTTTCAAGCTTTTACACAGAGACAAGAAAATATATTCATAAACGGCCATTTACATAAACGTCCAAATTACATAAATATTCTTACATTTTACACCGAGACCTTTTCCAAAATAAATAATTTCAGTAATAATTCACATAAATATTATCAATTAGAAAATATTGTGGATGTGATTTAAGATTTACCATTCACAGATATGCTGCGGATGTATTTATTGACACGCCGAATTTATTAGTTATTACACCGTGTCAATTTGAGTATAGTTTAATGGATAAAACACTAATATGTATATATATGTGTATAAATTGTATCATTTTGATCAATGACCGACACATCCATATAACAAATCAATCATAATGAATAGATATTAGAATTAATTAGGTAACTAAATTTTGGAATCATCCAAATATAAAACACAAGTAGAGACTAGAGTAGACTTGGTCCAAAAACATTAACATATATCAAATCCCAATTAATTAAATGTAAACCATATAATTAAGACAAAATCATTCAAATAAATTAAAGTTATCGCTAAACATATATCTTTTTCTCTCTTGATAAAGACAGATGAAGATATAAAGATGATTAGAGTTCATAATGAATACCCTAAATCAAGTGAATTTTATCGATCAAATAATTTATCTTGATATAGGGTTGATGAATATAGGTGAATAGAGTATAATAGCGTAGTTGTCGTGCATGTATAATTACACTAAACATTGATGTGTCACATACATTCATTATCATACAAATAATTTTTTTAGAGGAATTGATGATACGTATAGCTGTCAAATTACGCAAAAGGTTAAGTGGGTGATTTGATTGTGGCATTTGGAAAGGGAATAAAAAGAAGGGATGAGATATATGCTTCCTAAGTGGCTTATTATACAGAGTAATTCCATTTGCCAGCTACTATGAAAACCATCCCATTAAAATAGTGACCCTTTTATTGGTACTTGAGATCCATGCCTACCCCTACCCAATGGTTCGTCGACATGTGGCTTTCCTTAAGTTTTATTACGTCATTAAATTTTAAAATAAATATTTGCATGCGACCTCACTTTAGTAAATAGATATGGATTAAATAAAAAGTATAGATTAAACAAGCGGAAAACAAACATTTTGTGACTAAAATAGAAAATGAAAAAAATTCAACACCATATAACTATATTTGAATCTAAAGTACTTTGGATTAATTATGTGATATCAATGGCAATTTTTTTGGGGGGATAATATTTTATGGTAATACTTGTAAAATAATTAAGATAAGTGTAAAAAGAAGTGCAAGGGAGGCAAACGTGGTCGTTTAGTAATTAGCAACTTTTTTTTTATTATAAAAAAAAAAAGTAAGTTGGCGGCACATGTAATATAAAATTATAAATATATATATATATATATATATATCATATGGTATGAAAAGGCGTGTTTATATATTTTGCAATTTCAGTACTTCCCAGACCTTTTATTGAAACAAAAAGGGGGTCTCAAATTAATTTTCAATTTTTTAAATAATATTTATTTTTGTTTTTTTTTTAAAATTAATATTTTATTGTTGACAGCGTTGTTGTGTCTTTTTATATCTCTCTAATGTGACTTCTCATCAAATTAAAAGTGTTAAATAATATCTCCACATATTTTTCCCATCACATCTTTATCTCTAGCTATTTTGTTCAATTCTACACTCAATTGGATCACCTTTTCTTTTGGGTTCACTTAATCTAATTAGCTATTTGGCATTCAAGCTAGGAAAATATAAAAGGGTTTTTAAAAAAAATTATATTTTTGTTAAAAATGATTGGAGAGAAATTGACTTTAGAAAAATTGGGGTTATAATATAATAAGCTTGTGACTTGAAACCAAAGAATGATTTGTAATTGCTTTAAGGATAAGTGAGAGACATCAATGAGTTAAGCCAGACAGATAAATTGGGGCATAGAGCTTTATTTTAATACATCTTAAAATTAAAATTTTAAGGGCTTTACTTTGTTGGGAAGTAAGAAATTTTCATTTTGGGTTTTGGGGTTTTTTTTTTTTTTTTTTTTTTTTTTTTTTTTTTTTTTAATAATAATAATTTAAAAATGATATAATGAAATTATACCCTGTGAGGGACCCACGCGTTTACATGAGACAGCTTGAATCCACAATCCTTTTTCCCACACAAACAAATGCTCTTTCCATCCAATGTCTAAAATTAAATGGTGATTTTTGTTTTGTTTTTTGTTTTTTTTTTTTTTTTTAATATCTCTCATTGGATTCTATTTGTTTTGCCTTTGGAAATTGCAACTTCTTTAATCCAATTCCACTTTTTCTCTCTCTCTTTTTTCATACTTCAATGGCGATCCCATTCTTCTGTACCTTTTTTTCTTCACATTATTAACTTTCTCTTGGATTTTAATGGTAAAGAATCAACGAGTTGAGTGTAACGCAATACATTATTCCATCCAATACTTCAAAAAAAAAAAAAAAATCCAGAAAAATAGTAAAAAACTCTCTCACACACACATAATTTATGGGTAAAGTTTGTTTCATGATATTCTTTACTTTGGATTTAAGTTTCACATGATTTTGCTTTTAAATTCTACTGAGAAAGATTTTATATTAATGAAAATGTTGTATTTTACTTTTGAAGTAGGAGGTTAAAAAAGTAATTTAACGAGAAAAACAATAAAGAAAAAACTATAAAGAAAAAACTATTTAGAAATGCATGTTGTTTTATAATGTCCGAGGAAGTCACACATAAAAATAAAAAAATGTGTCCTTTCATTCTTGTTTGATATTAAGACCGAAAAGAATGGAATGAAAAAGAAAAGAAAAAGAAAAAGAAAAGAAGAACTTTCCTCACAAAAGAGAATCAATCACCAATAAGGTTGAAATTGGACAAAAAAAAAAAAAAGAAAATAAATTTAGGAATATATATAAAAATAAAAAATAAAAATAAAAAAGTTTTGTCGGTGTTCCATCTCTTTAAAATGGACCCAATAAAATGTAAAAATTGGCCTCTTTTATTTTTATTCATTTATTATTTAACTTTATCTTTCTGTGTCTTCTGAGTTAATGGTGATCCAGGGCTTCGATTAGACAAAAACCAAAACTTTAGTGAACTGGGCCACAATCTAAATTGGATTATAAATAGGGCTTAAATTCATCTGGGCCCTTCAATAACATCAACTTCAAAAGCCTTTCATTTTCCCTTTTTCTGGCTGTTATTGTTCAAGTACAGGATATTGGCCTTTCAGAATTATGACATTAAATTAATATAACTGATGAAATTCTATTATAATTCATATAATACAAAGTGCAATGGTAACGCCATCATTATATCTCACTCAATAATCAAAGATTTGAAAGGCAAAAAAGTGCAGTGTTGAATTTTCAGTCATTAATAGAGATCCTTAGCAGTAGCTCATGATGGTCAATTATTACCTATAATTAACACACAAAATTTTCCCAATTCTCTTTATATCTTTGTCTTTTTTGCTGCCTCGCTAGTGGCTAGCTTAACCACACACCCAAAAGAAAAAAAAGAAAAAAAAAAAAAACATAAGATTTTTTTTTTTTTGAGTACATCAACATTTGGGGGTGGGGGATTCGAACCTTTGACCTCATGGTCGAGGGTACATGCCAATTACCGCTGAGCTAAGCTCGCTTTGGCAAAAAAAAAAAAAAAAACATAAGATTTGATGAATGATTTAGCCTCAAAATTATAAAAGGTAAAGACATGGTTGTGTGTTTTAGGCGTAACGTGGATTTTAATCCTGGTGCCACCTTGTTTAATGATGGAATATTATAATTTTATTATATAGTTGGTTTGTGTTTTCTTTTTGGTTGGAATCGAAATGATTGTGAAGGCAATGGATTGAAGGGAAAAGGAAAAATATATACTGCAAAGGCAGAGCGTGGTCCAAAATTAAGTTTTGTTTGTTTGTGAGAAGAGAACATAAAACAAAAAAGAGTATATTTTTGTGTAGAAAATGGAAGGTTTTGGGTTATTTCAGAAAAAGAAGGGTCTGATTATTATTGTCGTTTGGGTTGTTTTTTTGTGTGTGTAGGGTGTCGTTTCACCACTGCTTTAAAAACCCTGCAGTATTGTATTGGGAAGGCACAGTGTTGAGGCCATGCAATACACAGGCTTTTAATTTCCAGCCTTCACATGCCTCTCATTTTTATTTATTTATTTTCTCACATCCACAGTTATTTTCTTTTTAAAAAGAAGTTTTAATGAATTTTATTTTTCATGGGGTAATTGAAAGAGGACAAGATTAACACGTATTTTGAGAGAGAAAATTAAGGGGGGGTTGTTGTTACTTGTTGTTGTTTGGTTGTGGAAAAATGAGTGAATTTTGCTGTTTAAATACACAAAAATGGGTGTCTCCAACAACCAGCAGTGTGATTAAGGCTGTCTTGTGTTTGATTTAGACTTGTCTTGTCTTTATCCTTCATGCATTTTTTTTTTTTTTTCATGTCCCTATAGGCTTCTTTTTTACACTCTAAATTGAACCTTTTGGCGAAGCTTTGAAATGGGTAATTGCTAGTTAGATTCTCCTACCATTTGCCTACTTTCTAGGGGTCGTTTCAACCAAAAGAGAAAAAAAAAAAACAAAAAAAAAAAATCAATTTGTCGTGTTTTTCTTTTTTATAGATGTTCAATTAATTGGGGGAAAAAAAGAAAAAGATTTTTTTTTTTTTTTTTAATTCGGGTTGGGCTTTTGTGGATGGGTCTCATCCGTTGTGCTCATTGGTTATATGGGCCTGGGGCATTCCAAATCGGCCCATAGTATAACAACGATAGCTAGGAGTAATTATGATTTTGTATAGTGAGGCTAAATATATTATATTTCAGTTCCTGATGTTTTGGTGATTCAATTTGGCATCTGACGTTTTAGAAGTTTTGATTCCATCTTTTGTGTATTATTTTCTTTTTTCAATTAAGTCCTTACCATCATTAAAATACTAAAAAGAATAACTATATATGAATTTCAAAATAGTAAATCTTATTAGTTCTCCATCTTTAATGTACCAACATCTTGATAAGTTAATTTTCTATAACACAGAAATTTTGAGTCACATGAACTATGTACTAAGTAATATGAAACAAGCAAGTTTTTAGTTGTATTAATAAGTATATATTAAGAATCAAAATAAAAAAAATAATCCAAAACATCAAAGCATTATATACATTTAGCCTACTAGCTTAGTAATTACAATAATAATTGTTGATGGTCAAATTTGGTCGGGAGGAACTCACCTGACCTTCACGTGCCACCAACGGAAAATTTGTTTGAGAGGGGGAAGACGTGACCTGCAAGACAGAGAACTTGCACACCGGTGTGGTGCTAGACACACCGCCTTCGATGCTTAAGTCAGCAAGCAGAACGATAGGAAGCCAGAAATTAAGACCAAGAGGAGAGTCAGAGAATAAAGTTCGGGGATCCCTTCTTTAGTGGCGAACAGGGGTATAAATACCTACTTATGCTCCTAGGGTTTTTAGGAATTCAGAGGCGTTTCGGGACGAACCAGGCGAAATCGGGGCGGCTAGTGGCAGTAGGGACCGAGCGGAGGCAAACGAACTCGACCCGCTTGGTTGGCCTCGGTATGGGTCGAGCCAAGTTGGCCCGGCCCGTTGGTTTGGTCTTCCTCTAGGTCGTTTTATGGTCCTATCTCCGCCCGGTTGTCTTCGTCAGCTCCTTACACATCATGGTGGTCCAAAATTACCTATAACAATAATAACACAATGTTTTCTCTTATTTGTATTTTTTTTCCTTCGTGGTTGCTCTCTAGTACTAATATGCTTTTAATAGGGAATTCTTCTCATTGGAAGAACTTTTCATGTAAATATTTTTTGTGTTATTTCTATTTTCTTGTTTATCTTGTAGCTTCGATTTTATTTTATTTTATTTTTTCTATTTTCAACACTTTTGAGTGTTTTGTGTGTGGATATATGTGATCTCTCTTCACAATGGTCAACCCAAGCCTTATTGATTAGTAACTAGCTAGCTCAATACAATGAAACCACACTCAAGAGAAGAAGACCATGTTTTCCAATTAACAACCACAGGTGAATTATCAATGTTCATTTCAACGAAGACTAAGAATCAGGTTTAAATACATGCTCATGCTCTAGGGTTTTCAAGCGTTCGGAAGCGATCCAAGTCTGAATCACGCAGAATCGGGGTTCCTAGGACCAAACGGAGACGGAAGATCGGCCGAGGCCGAGCAGGGGTCGGGCCAAGGCCCGATCCCTCCGACCTTGGCCCGACCTTTTGGCCCGTTTCGCCTTTGGAGTCCATCTTTCGGTCCTGTTTCTGGGCTCATGTCAGGTTGCCCTCGTCAGCTCCTTGTACATCGGAGTGATCCAAAATTATCTATAACAAAGTATATAGACTAAATTTGAAAGAACAATATATGACTGCATGTCAATGTATAGATATCTCACTAAACATCTATACGAGTCGAGTGGTTTGACTTGAAAAAGATACATGATTTGATATTTTGATGAGTAGTATTTGATTGGTGGTACCCAAAAGAGTACGGCCAAGTTGAAGAAAATGAATAAATGTCAAATTTTCACATTGGTCCTTCACTTCTCTCAAAATTCACATGTTACTATATTATTATTTGCTACTATGCTCGACAACATTTCCTTCTTACGCGGGGAATTGGCGCTGTGGGCTTTTATACAATGTCGCTCATCTGCATGCCCGCTTATACGCCCCAATCTTCAAAATTCAATTTTTCATTTTCAGCATTTTTTTATTTGGTTACCCTTTTAATATCTTTGCATTTATTGGGTTTAGGACAAAATATGTTTCTAATTTTTATAAAAATATAAATTTGTACTTATTTAACCATAAACCCTAAAGCCTTATTTTATAACTTATTTATTGAGTATAATCTAACTTAATTTATTATCTCATTAAAATAAAATATTATAAGTAAGATGTTGGCCAACATTCAAAACTTTGATATGTATGCACCAACATGAACAAAGCTCAAGTGACATATAACTTAATCAAGAGGTATGTGGTTTAAATTTCTCCGCTCTAACCTGCTGTTAAAAAATAAAATAAAACTTTAATATGTATATTGGAAAGAAAAATGATTAGATTTGATTGTAAAATTGACTCGTGAAAAAGGAGTTAATGATAGGAGTGGTGAGGACGAAGAAGTCAGTCGGTGGTCATAAATATTAAACCCACCGAGTGAGGGTACGGCAACACGTTAGTCTGCTTCACCAGGGCTAAATGGCACGGCCCATTATTCGTACGGCCCATAAGAATTGGGGCCCAATTCTGAACTTCCCAATAATTATGTGCTCTTGTTTGTTTGTTTGTTTTTTTTTTTTTTGGGATATTAAATATCTAGTAGCTTAATTTACGCTCGTTAGTACCATAATTATGGTACCAAATACTTAGCCTACCAAAATCAATTCCCCATCGGTCTCAAAAAAAAAAAAAAAATCAAATCCCCATCGGTCTTCATATTAATTATCAGCATCACACAATCAATCATGTTTAATTTTATACTAAGATAACTAGTTCAATTATCCTTCAATCCCATCTTATTTTAATTTTAAATTGGGTTAGTGCTGGTGTAGTACACATTAACTCTATAATATAAAACATGTCTAACCATTTGTTTAATTTTTCAATTAGGTCATCTCCAACTTGTATGTACCTCTTTCGTTTTTATTTTCTAACTTCTGATTAATTTTTTAATACAAGGCATATGCTTATGTGGCATCCGTGTGGATCGTTTCATGGCATCCATCCAAACATAGAGAAAGACTCATTGAGAAAATATATTTTCTTACGTAAGACGAGACGAATCATTAGATCAAACAAAGTTACAACACTAGAATCAAACAGACACAAAGTAAGTGAGAAGTGGACGGTTTCAACCTCAATCAAAGTGTTGAGACACCAAGATTTGAGAAATTTCATCTTTCAATCTACAAAAAGGAATGAATGGCGACATCTCTACCCACAATGTCACTATTTGTTACCTGGATGGTAAAAGAAGAAAGTCAAATTAAAAATATTTTCTTTCCATAAACAAAAAGCAGTAGATTTGTGCAATAATGTTAAAGTTCTATATGGCTTAACGTAAGCAATTAGTATTTTTCCTATATGCAAATATTCTCTAGCATTTCATTCTCCCTCAATGACAATGCAAAATGAAGAATATAATAAAATAATTGGAAGCTGATAAAACAACTCTCCACATAAAGCAAATAAATGATGAGAAATTGACGACAAAATTCGTTAGGTTAATTTCAGTAAAGAAACTAAAAAGGGTAGGCCTGGATAAATTACAGTACAGGAAAAGGGCACGAGCAATGTCTGAGATATACACATGTATTATAGTATGAGACAAGGACATGTCATGTAACAAGAACAACGAAATATGAAAAAAAAAAAAAATTATAATTGAATTTTATTTATTTATTTTTGAACAGATAGAGTTTTTAGTATATCCCCATTGAAACGTCACAGAGACAAAAGGAGTCAGGTGAAACAGAGCAAATGGGACATCCAGTTTATTTTATACCACACATGCCCTTCCCATTGGAGCCTCCCTGCCCCAATTTTAACCGTTAACAAAATCCCTTTTTCAAAAGAAAATTAACACTCACATTCCAATTGGAATTCGGTCTATAAAATTTCTCATTCAATAATTTGAAATCAATCACTTAATTTACACGAATAGCCCTCTAGCCGAATTAGCAACACTTGCTGTTGTTCTTCTTCTTCTCTCTTTCTTCTTTCTTCTTCCTTCTGGGTTTCGCCCCGACTCCGATTCGGGCTCGGGACGACATGATGGGATGATCCTTCCCCACCAGTTTTGCCATCTCCATAAGCATTCTCCGGAGCTAAAACTCACTCCCCAATAATCACATTACAATTTTTGTTTAGAAAAACCCCCCTTTTTAATCCTTTTGCCACTTTTTTTTTTCTTCCTATATGTGGCAAGTGGGATGTGGGGGGCAAAAAAGAAAAAACCCAGATTAGATTTAAATTAAAATTACAACCCATCTCGGGTAACTCAACCGAGTCAAATCTGGATCTTTGACTCGCCTCTTCTGTTGTTGTCGTTGTTCTTTGTCACTTTTCTGCAAAGTTGCTGCCAATTCAGACGGATTTACAAAAACACCCGCATTACCAGATTGATTTCTCGGCTAACCCATGAAGCAAAGGCCGGGATTCCGGCCATAAATCCAGCCCGGTTCTGATTCCGATATGGCAGTAACTCTGAAAATCGTCCAATTTCATGAACCGGCCCGAGTTCGGCGACTCGGATCTGGATATGAACCGGATCACTTCTTCGAAAACCGACTCGTCGCAGGGGATTGCCAAAGGGCCTTGATTGGTGAACCCGTACTCCTCTTCGGCTTGAACCAGAAGCTTCTTGAAAACCGGGTGGTTCAAGTAAGTGGCCCGGACGACGAACCGCCGGCAGCTGGTTCCGACGCAGACGGCTACGTGTCCGGCTGGTACGTCGGAGGGGATGCGATTGGCGGACATTCGGGCCTTGTTGCGCCACCGTCGGAGCATTTGCCGGAGCCTGACAATGTGGCGGATTTTGCTGCATTTTCCGAGTCCGGCCGACATTTTTGAATCGGAGAAAAATGGAAGACGGCGTTGAAGGTGAGATTTGGAGGATGTGTTTGGGAGTTGGGGAGTTTTGGCAATGGCGATGGCCTAGGGTTTTATAGACATCCACTTGACGGAAATACCCCTGCTTTTCTTTTTTATTTACCACGGCCCGCATTTATTAATTTATACGTACTGCGTATTTTTTGAGTTGAGACTTCTCGTCCTCCAATATTCCCATACATAAATAATTCCACCAAATGAAAATATTTCGGAAAAAAATACCAAACTTGAAATTGACCTTACACTGCTAATTTCTATTCCAAATTTAGCCATTTCAAAAAACGATTTTCAGCCCTTTTAAATAAAATAAAATTTATTATTATTATTATTATTATTTTTTTTTAATTTTGGAGTGATCACTATTTTACGTTGATTAAATTTATTCTCCTCAACCCTGGCCTACCCTATGCCATCTCTTTTTTGTGATAACGAAACTAAAATTAAATTTTATTCCAGTCGTTCGCCTTTTATATTTATATTTGTTTGGCAAATAAATGTTCGGATGTTCTGTTTAATTTAACTTGTGAATATTTTATTTTTATTCTCAAACTTGATATTAAAAATAAATAAGTCATTGTCATTAGATTTTGGTTAATTTTCAAATAAAAAATTGGTTTTATTTTGAAATGTCCTATGTATCTTAAAGCATTAGTTCATAACCGTTACTCGTTATATGAATGAACTAATTTAAAATAAATGTCATATCATCTTTTTTTGTGAAAGTGCGACAAAAGTCCAATATTGACCTGACAAGGAAAAAATCATGAAAATATATATGTGTATATCATATAGAGGACAATATCTCTATCGCCTCAAGTTCTTTTGAATAAAACAAAAACACAAAGTCTACAAAATTAGGTTCAAAGTAAACAAAATCATACTATCGTAAAAATTTGAGAACTCCAATAACTAACATATTTATGAAATGATTCTTGAAATATGTGTATGTATAAAATTTAGAAGGACTAACCATATGATTTATTTTTTTTTGAAGAGGACTAACCATATGGTTTGATTTAGATATTGATACAAGTGAAATATCAATATTTCAAATTTTAAGGAGATGTCCACAAAATATTTTTAAAAAGAACCACAAAATAAAAAATTTTAAAAAACAACTCAATGACCCCTTTTACATGGAATCACACTATTTGAACTCCTATAGCGTCTCCAACTCCCATCGAGCTCACTCTTACTTCGCCTAGAAAATATGACCTTGGTTTGCCTACCAACGACTAAATTTTTAAAAAATTAATATATAAGCATTTTACTGTTTTTAAACAAGTTATAAATCTTTATTATCAGTATTAGTGTCCTTTTATTTCCTTTATCTTGATAACATTTGTAGTATATATATATTGGAAACATAGGTTAATTCCTCATAACACAGTATCAAACTCTTCTAATTAAAAATGTTTTGACATGTGGATGAATGTTGTATTTCTCGTTTTAAACCCAAAATAAATAAATAAAAATTGACATTTGGATATTATTGTACTTTCTTCGATTGGTGTAATTTATTACATGTACAACATTGCTGTATTTTATTTAAGAATAAATGTAAGTTGTGATGTTGATGAACAAAAACAGTGGGCTTGTAATATAGTCTCTGCCAAGATGACATAGACACCCCATGTTCTATCTATCCTATCCCTATAACATGCCTTCCAAATTTTTACAATTGAAATCATACTCCACTGTTCTTTCTTTTCATTTTTTTAAAAAATATGTGGATCTAGAACCCTCATTTTCCAAAACTTGTATAGATATATATAAATCAAGCAAACAGGTCACAACAAACTCGCTAGTTAACATCAGTTTCAATTTTACTCTCTACAATAATAGACAACTTATATAACTAATTAATAGGTGATCTTAAGAATTATAAATGAATAAGAGAAAAATTGGTTTACTTAGGATTTAATATTCTATAAATTTCCTTAACAACCAAATGTAATATGGGTCGAACGGTTGTCTCTTGAGATCATTAGTCCGCATGTGCAAGTTGGTTCAGACAGTCACAGATATTAAATAGGTGACCAAGCTGATTATCGTTTTTCATTAGTTAGAAAAGATGTAGAAGGGATTTTAACATTAGATCTTCCATTTTGATATTATGTTAAATCATTATTGAACCCAAAAACTCAAGTGACGTAGTACATAACTTTTATACAGTGGTCACATAAACCGTTTATAATATAGTAATAATAAGAATGACACGAATTCCGAGTGGCCGGGTGATAGATAGGTTTAGGGGAAAGTGGAAAAGAAAACCATGGGTGGGGGATGGAAGTGTGTTATATGATTAAATGAGAAAAGAGAAGGATGGGATATTATTTTGTATATCCTCTTCTAAGTGTGAGCTGAAATTTTATTGAATTAAAAGTGACAGCTCGTTGGAGGATAAAAACAAGATAAAGCAAGAAAGGCCAATGTAATGTGACAGTTTGTGCAATGTCCGTGCAATTTTTGCTTTTGGCGCACGAAGTGAAGTGCCTATTCAAACCCACCACATGCCCTCCCCACTCTATTTTTTTCCACATCTTTTCATTCTTTCTTTTCTTCAACGACTCCCCTCAAACCAAAATTATATTTTAATTCTTTCCATATGTGTTCGTTTTGATCCCTAATCTCTTTTTAACCAACCAAGATCACTTGCATAAATCAATTATATATAGTTTCTACTATCAATTATTGAATCACTAGCTATAAGAGTCTAGGCTCATTGGATTACATACCCTCCATTTAGGGATGCCTTGTTGATATAGATATTCAGAAGTACTTCAATGAAGATTAGAATTGACCTTTTTTAAAAAAAAAAAAAAAATTCAAAGATATGTGGAGGCGAGAGATTCAAAACCTTTGACTTATCGATCAAGAGTATATACCTTAATGAACTATATTCAAACAGACAGGATGTGCTATTTCTTAAATGTTTAAATATTAAAATAGAAAGTTGAATATAATAAGATTAAGAAGGAGTTGAAAGGGCAAAAATATGTTTGAAAGAAGAAAATGAAGGTTCATTAGACATTATTTATTTCATTGATTGATTTATAGAAAGTGGTTGGTTGGGTTTTGGGGTTGAGTCTATAGAAGATGCCTCAGCTTTTGAAAATTTTAATTTTGCAAATAAACAAATAAAGTGATGGTTATATTTTATTGGTCAAAAAGCGATTAAATAATTTAGTATTCTCCTAATTTCTGACAATCCCCATGTGCAGCTATGCCCCATCTCCCTGTCTTTTTAAATCCCTAACTCCTTCTCTCCCTAATCACTCTTTTGGATCTTAGCCTAGCACCCTCCCAACCAATCACAATATTTCCCCCAAATACTTTTTTTTTTTTCTTTAATTTAATAAAATTATCTCCACTTTTTAAAATTATAAATAACACAATATATATTCACACTTCCCCATTTAGCCCTCATCCATTTCAATCATTTCCACTATTCTCCCCATATAACTTTGGAAATTAATAAGGTCAATACAGGTCCAAAAGTCCTTCTATAGCCCATGGCCCCACCCCCATGTTCAATACATGGTGCATCCCCCAAAAAATAAAAGGATAAAAATTAAATCCCACCTGCTAAGATTTTTAAGAATCAAAAAATAAATAAAACCCATTAATTTTTCACTCACTATTTTATTATTATTATTTTTTCCTAAGTTGTTATGTTGGACTTTTATGAAAATGCATATATAACAAATTTTATGATATGCCCTTCACTCTCTGATCTTTATCTCTGTTTTTATTGAGACATTGATGCTGAGATGAAGATTTTGGAGAATATTTGCAAGATTTAAGGAGGAGTAAGATTTAAATTATTGGGTTGCAACCATAACCACATTCATTTTTAGGTACCTTCTTCTTTTTTTTTCTGTCCCTTTATTTGTAGTACCCTCTCTTACATCTAATATTAATATTGACATGTTTTGTAATTTCTATGAATTTTTTTATATCGTGATTTGTATTATTGTAGATTTTATGCCCAATTAGGAATCGTCCCTTCAAACAATTTCATTAAACAATTGAAATGATAAATTTTAATGAATAAATAAGTGATTAAAATAACTTGAGTTAAATAAGTTGTTGTCTATAACATTATTATACTCTCATTGGCATCCACGAAGCCTCTTTCTCTAGGTAAGATTTGTCTTCACTAATACATTGTTGTGTTTTTTTAAATAAAGTTTATTCGTATTTTTTAATATTAAATTTAGTGTGAATAAATTTGTTTAGAATTCATTGTTTTCAATTAATTTCATTTTGTTTGATACAGTTAATCATTTTTTAGAAAAATAATAACAATCTAAATTACATTCTATGAATATATTCTTCATATTTTTAAACTTAACAAACTCATTTATGTAATCTACATATAAAGATATGATAAGATTTTGTTATCTCCTTGAATTACAATCAATGCATGGAATAATTCTACCTATATATAAACATATACACACATTTTCTTATTTATATTTAATTATATTACTACTAATTTTGTTGTTTTATTCAAGTGGTATTTTGTTAATTATCTTATTCAAGTGGCCGCCTTATGTTACTTTAAATTTCACCAATGTAGCCAAAAAGTAATGATAATAGTATAGGACTTCATATTACAATAAGGTTGGAGATGTATAGTTGGCCAAAGAAAAATGCATTGAAGGCTATAGATTGTTATTATTATTATTATTATTGACAATATGTGGGGTGGGGAGATTTGAACCATAGACCCTTGTGGTCATCGGTACAACTTTGTGCCAGTTGAGCTAAACTCTTGTTGGCGGATGCTATAGAATTGTTGGTTATCGTTTCCATTAATTTTTAATCATGTTAAATACTAAAATCAATATTTTTTATATGGACCGTTTTCTAGTTCTAACTACTCATTTTGACAATTTACGGTCAAATCAAATTTTTTCAAACATAACCCAAGTATCAATTACCTTTCCTTTTCTTAGAACATGTTTCGTTTCACCGAGATGACGACATGCCACCAGTCAAAGATGTCCACCTCTCAAGATCTTCCATTATCAAAAGACTCCAACATGTAATCAGTCAACCAAAGTCTCTCTCATGATCACATTGGGACTCAATTGTCTATACGAATCTAAAGCAATATTCTCATTCATCACCTATCAATGAAATTCATTCAAATTCAGTCTCCATATCTATGAGTATGTACCATACATTTTGAAGAACATGACATGTAATAGGTACATTTCAGGTTCATAATATCGAAACACTATCGAAATCTTCGCCTCTTTTATCATCATTTCATTTGACATACAGATGTTACTAGATCACTTGCAATCACAACGGATCGTGAGAGAACAATTTTAACAAAAATATCATATTGATTGTAAGTTCCACCCTAAGAAAATCTAATTTGCTTTTTTTGAAAGTTGCTGGACTAGACCATCAATGTTCGAACATGTAGATTTGTGCGGCTAAATTTGGATGAATATGGTCTAAGTGGGGCCCGAAATGGGTCCAATCAATGTAATTTACGTATGATATTGGAATTGTTAATGAGTGAGATTGAAATCAAATTAATATATTAAAATATGGAAACTTAGACAGAAAACTTTTAAAAAATAGCGTCCAGGTTCGAAGCTGCCTTAGTTGTACAAAACCACTCAGTTTTTCCAGTCACGGGCCTCTTGGGACCCACTCTTTTTTTCTTTTTTCTTATTTCTACAAATTTCTCCACCATTCATTTTTTATTTTTTATTTTTTATCTCTTCAAAATATGAAATTTCATAAATAGAATAGAACGCACTTTTGTTTTTTAATATGCTTTAGTTCATTGTTGATTTTTGTTTTGAATTATTTCATTTAGAAACATTGAATTTTAACTTCATTTAATGGAAGGATTAAAAGTCAACTATTAATTATCATTAATTTCTTTGTGTTTACACGAAATTCAATAATAAATATCCGAATGACCGTAGTTTTGCGACATCTCCGTATACGGATTACGGCCTACTCCTTCATTTCCGGGTGAGTTTCGTAATAATGACAGAGATATTTTCGAATTAAATATTTTCTTTTAACAATTTTAAAATAAATATGTATTTTGTTCTTGCCCATTATTATTTATTTTTCTTTTTCTTTTTTTCCTGTTCGTGAACTTTAGAATTTTATTTCAATTCTTTGTATTTGAACTTTATATTTTATATTTAATAGTTTAAAAATATTTAATATATTTTCAAACTTTCGTATGTAAACTTTTAATTTTGTATCTAATAAATTCATAATCTTTTAATTTTATATATAATAGATTCTTGACATATTTACCATATTTTAAAATTTACGAATTTAATAGACCAAAATGAAAAGTTTAAGATTCTATTAGAAAGAAATTCGAAAGTTCAAAATTTTATTAGACATGAAAATTGAAAGTTTTGAAATTTATTAGACATTTTTAAAGGACTCTAACCTTCTAGACACATATTTGAAAGCTCATATACTAAAGTTGTAGTTTAATTTTTAGTTACCTTTTATTTATTAATTATTACTATTATTATTATTATTATTTTGTTTTAAAGATGATCAAAATAAGAGTTGAATTTTTTTCATCCCAAACAATAGAAATGATAAAATTTTGTCTTAGATCTTATTTTTATTTATGAATTTTGCATAAAAGATTTTTAGTCGTCCTTTCTTATAAACGGTTTAACTCAGAATAAATATAAAGACGTGTTTTATTCATTTATTAGTTTATTAACTGAGTATATATAGATTCAAATTTATGCTCGTTAGTTAATTAAAAGTCATCATTTAAAGACGAAAAATAAAAGATTAAAGTTAATTAATTAAAAATTAAATAAATTTAATTTTGAGCTGTCTTTTAGATAGCTTATTTTATTTTTAAAAATCATAAGAGACAATGGCAGAAAACAACAAAAGTATACCTTGAAAAATAAATTACAACGGTCCAAAAATATATCAATTCCATCTCATCGAGGGATGTCTAAAATTTATTAATTTATTAAAAAAAAAAAACTATTAATTTAATCAAAATCACAATTTCTATTTTTGAAGTTTGTGAATGAAAAAACAGTGCAGTCTTTTCAGTGTTCACAGAATAATTAATACGCCAATAAGACTGTGAGCCTTTTCAAATCTGGACGACTTCAAATAGATTTAAAATTTATGCAAATTGATTTTAAATATTAATTACCTCGAGAAAATGGTTAACTAAAAAGTTCGATTATTTTAAATGTATAAAACCAGAAAGTTCAACGCCCTATTATTTTATATTTACTTCAGTCTTTATTTAAACAAAATAATTTATAATCACAGATAAATCATAAATGTTAACATGTCCATTAACTTTTTAGAAGAAACATTTTAGAACATGTTTTAATCGTAGTCCATTTTCCTAAAGGCTAAATTATAAAAAATACCCTTGAACTATGGGGTTTGTTTCAAAAATGCCCCTGAACTTTGAAAAGTTTCAAAAATACCCCTGAACTTTAAAAAATGTTTCAAAAATACCCTTGCCATTAATTTTTGGATGGAAACCGTTAAAGTTTCCGTTTCAAAAATACCCTTAAACTTTCAAAAAAATTTAAAAAAATACCCTTATTGAAAAATGATTCTTCTTTTTTCCTCATCTAATCGTAAATTCTAACGGTTTTCATCCAAAAATTAACGGCAAGGGTATTTTTGAAACATTTTTCAAAGTTCAGGGGTATTTTTGAAACTTTTCAAAGTTCAGGGGCATTTTTGAAACAAACCCCATAGTTCAGGGGTATTTTTTATAATTTAGCCTTTTCCTAAACGTAGAACAAGTTTTAGAATTTTAAGATTTTGTTTATTCAATTGAGCCAAAACTTTAAAAATATTTTTAAAACAAAAGTATAATTTTTTGTTAAATTGTAAGTTTGTTCTATGAAGTCTCACGAGTATGCTTAATAATAAGCACGGTAACTTTATGAAATGTCTCATAGATTTTTAAACTTTTAATATGTTAAACATTTTTTAAAAAAATCGAAATCTCTTAAATATAGGAAAGTTTAAGAATCTTTTTAAACTTCAACAAGGTTTGAAAATCAAACTTATAATTTTAAGTTTCAAAGACTTATTCTTGTAACAAAAAAAGATTAGGGAAAAAAGCATTTTTAACCCTTAAACTTTGGGGGTTGTATCAATTTTAACCCTGAACTTTCAATTTCATCAAATTGAACCCTAAACTTAACAAATTGTATCAATTTGAACCTCAAACTTGCATAAATGTTGCAATGTAGACCTTTGGTCAACTTTTCATTTGAATTGCTATTAAAACATGTAATTGACAATTTCCTTTTCTTTTGTTAGTTCACATTGCACCTAAGTTAGTGTTTTGTAAGATTTTTTTTTGGAAAAACCAGAAGAAATCAGATATCCTAGACTATTCTTCTCATTATTATCCAAAAAAAAAATCACAAATTTATTTGCAACAAGAAAAATCTAACAAATATGAGAAATAAAAAAAATCAAAATTTCTTTATTTTCGTTTCCTACATTTGTACATTCTTCTGATTAGCAAGAAAAAAAACCGTAAAAGAAGACAAAAATCTCACAAAATTCTTAGCAACAATAAAAAAACCAGCAAATATTTGAAGATAAAAAACCTCAAAAGTTTCTTTGCTTTCGTAATCTTAAATAGCAGCGAAAAAACCCTCACAATTAAAGTTCTCAACAATAAGAAAAAATCATATAAAATAAAGTTTCTTCGATATTTTATTTATAAGAAGCCAATTCCGGTGCAATGTGAATTAAGAAGAAAAAAAAAGAAGAAATAATCAATTACGTATGGTGGTTCAAATGGAAAGTTAACCAAAGGTATATATTGTAACACTTACGCAAGTTTGAGGTTAAAATCGATACAATCTAATAAGTTTGAGGTTCAATTTGATGAAATTTAAAGTTTAGGGTTAAAATTGATAGAACTTGTTAAGTTTAGGGTTCAATTTGATGAAATTGAAAGTTCAGGGTTAAAATTGATACAACCCCCAAAATTTAAGGGTTAAAAATGCTTTTTTCCCAAAAGATTAAAATAACCATAAGTTAAGTCTATAACTATATTACTGTTTATTAGAGGTAGTTTTTTTTTTTTTTCCTTTTTTTGAGAATATTAGAGGTAATTCTAAAAGTTTGAAGATCAAATTTATAATTTAACCTAAAATTTGACTTATTTTGGTAATAAAAAAATTAAAATAATTACGAGTTAGGCCCATAGTTATATAATTATGAAATGCTAAATTTATAAATTTGTCTTTTATATGTACATGTCATACTTTTCAGCTAATTGATAATTTATATAATTGGCTAATTGAAGCATAACTCAACTATTTAAGACATATGATCTATTTTGAAAGGTCAAATGTCCATATATTGTTGGACTAAACAAAAATCATCTTTAATGTATTGATTTTTTTAAATCTCATTTTACAATGGTCATTATCAAAAAAACAATCCCATGAAAATTAAATTTTAATATATTTTACCTTCTCCAAACAAAATATTAATGGAGTAGACTATTTATTAGACATTTGAATATGTCTATTTCACATAGCAACAATCAATCACTAATCATTATGAAAAGTGGATTGGTTGTTGGAATACGAATTTATAGATGGACGATATACCCCATTCATCATTAAATTAAAATACGATATATTTTTAGGTAAATCAACAAAACATATTGCGACATCACAACATTGCTTCATTAAAATCTTATTGAATGAAACTATTGAAAAGTAGTTATTACACATTAAAGAAAATGAAAATATATATTCAGCTAAATAATCATTTATCATACACAAATATTTTCGTAAAGATGAAGTTAAGAAAATTCAAAACGATTTAAAAAAAAAGCAGACAAATTTAACAGTAGTTAACAGTATTTGATATGGTTAAGGTACAAAATCTTACATCATCATGTATTGTACTTGAGATTTATTCCGATCTTCGAATAAAAAACAAACAGTGAAAAACACTATTACAAAAGAAAATAGAAACTTTATTTCCTAACACTCAGTACTACTTTTTTTTTTTTATTTAAAATAAAAGGTCATAAATAAAGAAAAGAAAAATATATAATCCGACACGTCGTTTGGTTGTACGTAGTTATAAACTTTTGTTGGAAGTTGAAAAGAGAGTACAATTGGTTGTTGTCGTAAAGGAATCTCATCAACCCTTTTTCATCCACTACCAATACCATTATTTAAAAAAAGAAAAATACTAATTTTCTTAATTATTAAATTAATAAATATCCGGAGGCTATATTATTTATTATTATATATTTAAATACTCTCACTGTAATATTCCCCTAGCTGGCACATGGCATTCTCTTGCCTTGCCCCAGCTTTTAAACAAAACTACTTCTTTAATTAATATTTTTCTAAAAAAAACTCTGTCGTTTTTGCTTTCTATTTACGTGGGGGTTTTTTAATTTTTAATTTTTTAATCTTTTGTTTTCACCTACTTTCGGTGCATGCCGTACACAAACAACTTCAGCGGTTAACTAGCTCAAAAATTTATAATTTATCTTCATTTGTAAATTGTTTAAAAGTTTCTGATAATTTGTCTCTGCAAGGTTTCTTCTTTTGCTCATGTGGTCTCTCATGGTGACTAATCAGCTGAGTTTTGTTGTTATTTGACTCACAATTTTGTGGTCATTACATTGTAAATATGATTTCGGATAAAGATTCTCCCTGATTTCATTTCCATAATCGTCCACCGACCATGTATTGTACTTTCCACGTTTTACTTCACAATATAAAACGATACAGAACTAGAAATATTCTCAAGGCGTGGAAAGTTATTGGAAACATATTGTGAGAGGAATGCTGGCGAGTTGGGATTCTAGAAGCAATGGATTTTGACTATATAAAGTTGATATGATACAGATAAATGTTGTTATATTAGTGGTGAGTGAAAGTGCAAAGTTTTAATTGTAGAGGTTAATTAAGATGTTAGTTAAGGAAATGTGAGTGTGTAAAAATAAAGAAAAAGGGAAGGAGAGAGAAGGACGTAAAAATGTGAGTAGAAATCCATGCAGCTAGGCAAAAGTTAGGAAACAGTACAGATAGAGGTGCACTCACGTACATAATATTAATTACAAATCTTTTTTTGGTTCTTCCAACAAAGAATCCACTTTTATTTCTAACATACACATCACCAACTCCCTTTTTAAATTCATTGCCTTTTTTATTTGGTGATATAATGATGTCAACGCACGCTGGCTCGTCTCCATACACCATTACACCTAGCTTCTTAATTACCTTCTTTCTTCTTCTTGTTTCTGCTTTTCAGACTCCCCATCATTTGGGCGGTGCCATCACCCTTGTTTATCTTCCATTATTACCCTCCAACCAAAGCAAGTACTACCAATGAATCTCTCCTATTTTCAAAATAATATGATATTATCCATTTTAAGTCCAAACCCACATAATCTTGATATTAGTTTCACTCAAAAAAACACTTGTTGTTGTAGAGATGTTGTTCTTACTCATGTACCATGAATCTTTAACAGTTCTATTGATGTGTGACTATATTCACACTTTCGTAACATTATATATGACACACCCCGTCCCAACTTACTCTTAACTAACTAGTGACGTAGCGTGTCGACAATGAAACTTAACCAACAATAAGGTCACTAGCTTTTGCAAGGAGTAGAGTTTGATTTCACAACATGCATTGCATTTGATGAGATGTTTGGAGTGAAGAAAAAAGGTTGAATTTGTAATAGTATAATGAATCTGTCATCTGTGTGTTTGTCTTTCTACTTTTTTTTTTTTTTTTTATCTGTCAGTCCATTCGGCAAATTGCGAATTGGTCATTTCCAAGGAATCCGTACTTGGCAGAGAGAGCCCATAACATCCATGCATGCTTCCCAATTTCAAGCCTTCCAGAATCCGCCGCCCCATTTCATTCAATCATCCATCATCCATTCCATAACACTCTTTCCCTTTTCTTTTTAATCTACTCAAATTTATTGCCCTCAGCTCGTATCTTATACATTAAAAAAATCACTTTTTTATTAAAGTTCTTTTTAACTTGTTCTTCAAGATAATACGACAAGCAACTATAAAACTGCAACCCCCAAATTTATAAATAAACTATAGCACGTTATGTAGCCGCATCGCTAGCTGTTATGGCACAACTCATCTGCCTTCTCTTTTTGCTGCCGCCGCTCTCTCCCTTTCTGCCATTTGTCTTATGAATCAAAGATCAAACTTTGTTCCTATGAGGCAGATTAATCAATCTTAATTATCCGTTCATTTGTTTATAAAGTTTTGATTTTTTTAAGAAAAAATCATGGACGACTTTGGAAAAATCACCAAGGAATAAAAATTGGCAATTTATGAATGAGAGATGTTAGTTGTGGATTCAGTCAATTCCATAATTGTTTCTGCAAACAGATCAGTAGAGGTTTTGAAAGGGCACCAAATGATTGATAATGATTAGTGAGGCTGCCCATTAGATTTGGGTCGTTGGAGTTTTATTTAACTTGATAATTAGAGACCCAAATAGATGCCAGCCAGCCAGCATAAGAAAGAGGAGTTCAGTTGAACATCGCATTCAAATTCACCAACTATAAGATTTCCATAACCGACCATAAGAATATCTTTGAATAAGACTTGGTCTTCTTAAGCCCCTTTCAATCATTCAGCTTTTTAAGTCGTTTTATGCTCTACGACTTTGAGTTGAGATTAATTTTTATCACTACTTGTATTATGAGCATTGAATGAACACTAATTTAATATTGGAATTATGGGCTTTGATTTGGCCAAGCTCAGTTTGCAGGTTCCAAATACGAGAAAATTTAACTCTAAGAACGTGCAGGAGTTCTGTTCTGACAGAGATGATGTTTTTTTAGAATCGTTTCTGCAATTGATATTTATTCATATCTTCACTGCATATCTTTTGAAGATCTTCAAAATCCTTACTTGACATGAAGAAAGAGAGAGATGTCAGAGCAGAGCAGGGGGTCAAATTCTGAAAGTTGAACCGAACACAGATTCCAAGTTAACAGACGGTCAAATGTAACATAAAACGATGTAACAAGAGAAAGACACCATTTTTTTTTAACTGTAGTTTGATTGGATTGGAGGGTTTTGTACTTCCTAGTTCATAGTTCATACCATGTTACAAATCCGCCTTTCTCGCCCAAAAAAAAAAAAAAAACTGTCATATTGCTGTATTTGGATTTATCTGATTAAACAAATGCCATAGATCACATATTCACATGGGATTTGGTTGGAATGAACCCGGTTCAACAACTTGGAAAACCCATTTCTGAGAACGATTCTTCTCTCTTGTAATTCATCTCATCCAGCAGCGGGTTGATTTGGACAGAGCACCCCATACCTTATAATGATGAAGAAAATGATGAATTATTTGCAGCTTTCTATAAGAACCCATAATGGAGATGAGAGATATAGTGGCAATCATGAGTCAACGGTGCAAATCGAATGTACTTGCAAAACCAAAATCATATCCTCATTATAATGATTGACAAACCAACGGTGTGGTGTTGTCTTGTGTTGTGTTTGTGTATGCGTGATTTTGAATGAAATTAAGAAATATAAGGTCCAAATCTCAGACAATTTTCAGAAAGTCTAGGTTGATGACATCTGTCATCCCCATCCTTACCTACTGGCTACTGCATATTGGACTCAAGATTGGGCTGGAAAACAAATCATTCACTCACCAATGTCAATTGGGCCTAAGCCCATGATACAGGCATTTGGGCTATTTCTTCATAACAGTTACAAAAATGGGAAGCTGCATCTATCCACACCCTGATATAATGTTATGTCATTATCAAAGTTCAGGTGATATTCCCAAGTGAAAGGTGCATCTCTCTCCCCAGCATTTCTTAGAATAGGAAAACAATGAGGATCTCTGCTTTAAATCATCATCACCCTATATACAAATAGAATTCAAATGTACTTTTCAGGTAAATTTTTGGCTAATGTAGCTTTTAGGCATGAATTGAGAGCAATAGTTTATCTATCCTACTGAGGAAGGAGGTAAAATTACCTGATATAAAAACGATCCTTGTTGTATGACAATTTGCAGTCTTCAAGATATTCTAGTAGTTTTTTGTTTTTTGGTTTTGGACTGACGATCACTGTTCAAGATAAGTGCATTTACATCAGTGGCAACACTGTCCTGCAACAACGATTCTCCCTCATTATCTCTCATCTTCTTTCTACTCCTACAAATTTGGTGAAAAATATCAGAATCATAGATCTGGGATTAAAGCGCAAAACCTCCCCGAATTTAGTATCTGCTAATCACCTATTAGTTTCTGAACCTTCAATTGAATTCTTCTCCAACCAATGGATGCTCCCTGTGTGAGATGGAACCAGAGATCCAGAGATATGCAATATTTCCTCATCAAAACTGCAAGATTGAATTAAGTCACTAGTAACATTGTCATGATATTTAAATTACTGAAGATGAAAAACGAGAATCAGCAAATATTAATAAATACGGCAGGGCATCCATCAGATATGAACTTGGTGTTCCAGCCCTCAATTATTTGGATGAAAACTCCACGTGAACAACTTTCCACGTAAATGTTACAGAATAAGTGTAATTAGAATGAAGAAAAAGGAAAAGAAAAGAAAAATCTAACCTCTTCACCAAAAATCGTATCATTGTCCCAACCTTTATCACATGGTTTTTATGAGCTCTGCTGACAAACATTTCTTCCCCATGTTTCTATGTCAAAATCAATGCATAATGCAATCAGGACAAGGTAAAAGAACTTCCTTCTTATACATGTAACAAAAAGTTACAAATTTTCAAGTACAATGCACAAAACATACTGTTCTATGCTTGAATTCATCCCGAATGTCTTCATCGGTTATTACAGCAGAAGCAAAACCTAAGACAATAACATGTATGGATTCTTGCCTAAGCTTCACCACCTTTCCCTCTGGAGTGATAACAAAACTATCAGCAAAACATGGTAAAAAGGAATAAAAGAATTTGTCCCGTATTTGTGTTAATTCAATATATTTACCATCATAATTAATCAAAGAATAGTAACAATGTTAAAATGTGAGTTTGTTGCTTGACAGCTAAGTTGTAGATGCGTTAATTTCCTAATGAAAACAATGGAGACACTTTGAATCTCCTATGAAAACAATGAAGCTCCTCCACGCACAATGAGAATCATAAAAAACCAACCTAAAAGCATGTTTGGTTTTGGAGAGAAAAGTAATAGCTTTGCCTTAATCGTCACGCCAAAATAGGGATGAACTCCAGATAGAATCTTCGCACTTTTATCAATAATTTTGGCCTCATAAGCCAGTAGCACGCCTTCAAAATTTTCATCATATCTACAGGAGAAACACAATACCAGAAAAAAAAATGCAGTAAATGATACAAGTCCACAGGCATCTACCACAAAAATGAACTTCAATGCTGATTAAATCAAAAGAAGCAGCAATAACAATCACGAGAAGTCTAAACTTCGTGCCTTTGAGTTCAAAGTGAATGTAAAACATCAGATATTTCCTGAATTTGTCCCCCCAGAACTTGAAAAGTTATAGTATCTAAAACGATAGAAACTCGCATTCTGAGTTCACAAACAGCAGCACAGACCTGGTGTTTATTTCTTCAATACAAAATAGCACGCCAAGAAAGCAATGACCCCAACTCAATAAAAATGAGGAATTAAACCAAAGTCGTCTAATTCTAAGTTAAATTGAGGCTAAATTTAAGTTCGTACTAGTCCAACTCCGCCATTGACAGATATTACCCCAGTCAAGATGTTCAACAAAACAATACCAGCAAAGCAACACTATCAAAAACATGAAAAGATTGTGATTGCAAGACATTAGACTCGACAACTGTTGAAAGCCTGAAACAAGTTCGACTTACTTCAGAAGCATAGCGCCAAGCTCTCGAAGCACCGCGTGCGAAACCTTCTTACTTTTCGATGGGTGAACATAAATAACCATATTGGCATCCGAAACCTTCAGCCCCTCCATTGAAACGGCGACCGAAACAAGGAGGAGAAGAATCCGCAGCGGGCGGAGACGAAAGAGCTCAAAGAAGGTAAAAAAAAAAACAGCGAACGTTCGTGAACACGTGCGTTGCCGATGTTCGGTAAACAAAATCGACGGAATCAATCAGAGTGCATGTCCCTCGATGGAGCCCTAGTCAACATTTGGGCCTGAATGACATAACGGACCACCGGCACTGGTCAACATTTGGGCCTGCATGGCCCTCGATTGGATGGGCTCTGAAATCGGCCCAAATAGAGAGAGGGAATTATGATTGGTGGGTGTGGGGTGAGTGTGAAGGAGAAATGATTGAGGATGAGGAATATAAAAGAGTAAAAATTGCATGCTTATAGATTCTGTGAATGGATTGCCAATCGAGTATACATAAATAAAATAGCCTTTAGGCACTTTACTTTTTTAATTTTAAAAATTTTAATTTAAAATTTACCTCTCTCTTTCCACGCCTACTCAATACCTCACCAGAAACCAAATCCAATTCTCTTTTTGTCAACTTATGCACTTCACTCAACAACAAAAAAAAATTCCATGGTCTTTTTGACCAATTCACAACCCTGAAAAAAAAAATAAAATGATTCAAAATTGTACTGGAAATAATGGGTGAAGATTTAAAAAAAAAACAAGAAATATAAAGAAAAAGGGAAAAAGATGGTCGGATTGCTTTCAATCAGTGGAAAGAGAGATGGCTTTTTTCTTTTCTTGCTTTTTCTTTTTTTTTTTTCTTTTTTTTTTTTAATTGAATGTTTTGTTTAAGTGTTGAAGCAGTGAAAAAAAAGCCTTGAACGGCGGCCCACCGTAAATTTTAAATTTTTTTTTTTAAAAAAAAGATGAAAATAGAGACAAAATGGAGGTGTGTTTTGATGAAGAAAAAAGAGTAAAGATTGTCCCCTGGAATCCCTACACATTTCACTGCTTCATGTTCCCCTCATACCACGCCTCCTTTCTCTATCAATTATCATCCTCTCTCTGCCCCTTATGGACCCCTCTTTTTTTTTTTCTTTCCTTTTAATTAATGCTCCTCTTATCTCCTTACATTTCCCTTTTTCTGTTGCTTAATCATTGTTTTTCTCTAATCTCCTCTTCTAATCCCAATCATTTGCGTCTCCCCTCTTAAGTCTTGACTCTTAACCCCCATTTGACCCGTCAAACTAAATTAACCTCACATTCCAATGAAATAAGTTTCTAATTAGAGAACAAAATAATGAGACGGTGCTGACAGTTTAGTGATGGTAATTATTGAAGATTATTATGAGCCGATTTTATCTGAGAGCTGAGAAGTTAATAAATGGATTAATTTATTATTGGACGTATAGAATAGAAGGAATGGACAGAAAGGCTGAAGACTGAAAATGACTTTATTTATTCCTCGTTAATTAATTCTTCTCCTGCGTCTTGCCGTCCTCGTCAAAAATAGCACCGCCAATAATTCCTCTAAATCATGCCTCTTTTTGCATTTTGTTTTACATAAATAGAAATAAATAATTAATAATTGGTGGGCGTCAAAAGTTGTTGGGGATATATGTATTTAGAATACTCCAAGGTATTCTTCACGTAATTGGTTGGTTCAGGATTCTGATTTTTCCTTTTTATTAATATTAATATTAATATTATTAATTCTGGGAGAGAGTCAAAAAGTGAGCTTTACGAATGACAAGGTTGAGTGGGGCCCACGCGTGAGCCTAACATTGTTTAACGTAAAAAAAGGAGGGTTCTGTGCATGACAATCACGTGCACTCGACGCCGTTTTGGAAATAACGATTTTTGTTTTTCTTTACGTTATTTAATATTTATATTATCAAAGTCCTTCAACTTCAACTCTGTGTGCTTCTGCTTTACCATTTCATTCGTTTTTCTATATTTTTTTTTAACACTTATTGCTTGGTTTAATACAATGTCAAGTTGCATGTATAAGAAAATCTTCGACTTTATAAAATATTAATTTGTACAAAAAATTGATGTCAACTTGAACTTCTTGCTTTTAGTCTAATTATGTTTGTGTGGAGAAAATTAAATTTAATTTGCTACATGCTCGCCTTGTAATACACCTTTGCCAACCAAAGTAGGTGGACAGTTAAGAGTCTTTAGGAAAAAAATTGGTTGGAATGTTTAAGGATGTTTAAGATTTCTGATGTCTTTTTGTGTCTAAATGCTTAAAAGGAGAATCAAAATAATGATTATATTGTACGATTTGTCTACTACACGTAAGAGTGCAAATTTTAAAAAAAGTAATATATATATATAATCGTGATTTATTGTCTTGTAAGATTTTTCTCACGACAATGTGATGACATTATTAGTTGTTTGTAAGACTTTTCTATCAAGTGTAAGAGGAAAAAAAAAAAAAAACATAGGCATACAATTGTGATAATTGTTTTGTAAGATTTTCTTCACAAGAATGTGATAACATGATTAGTTGTTGAAAACAGTACTCTTAGGTTAATTATATATACCGACAATTGTTACTTATGTTTATTAATTTTTTATCTTGTGTTGTATTGATTAGATTGGTGACTCTTTCTTCTCTTTCTTCTTATGAACTACCAAGTTTGTATGTTATAAGAATATCAATTAGTTGGTTGAAACACATTATAATCTAAATCACAAAAGACTAGTGGTATGGATTTTTACCCCTCACATATTGTTGTTTGTAAGTTACCAACAACTTTTTTTTTTTTTTTTTTGGTGTATAAATGTAAAATCATTATTGCCTTTTGCAATTCTAAGCATTTTTTATTTTATCCCTTTATGAAAGTGCAATATTGCTCAATCTTTACAGATATATGTTGGTTCTTTTACGACCTAGTTGGAATGTATTCTCCAAATATCTTGATTGCCCATTTGCATGCCAAACTCGGTCTCATAACAAAACTATTTGGATTTCTTTTTAGTTTCATTCATTAGCCTTTGACTATAGTCTAAAAGGATATATATACACAATTACACACAACAAATTCTAACATTATTTTCTTTATCATTTGATTGGCAGGTGGAATTACCATTCTCATAATTCACACTTCTCTATAAATATAATAGAAAATCTTATTTTATTTTGATATCATGAATGAATGAAACAAAATTCATTGGAAGACTCTAATGTTTGACCGCCTTATCTACATTCAGATATATTTTGAGATATTGTCGAGATATATTTCGAGCATTTATATTATAAAAAAAATACGAAGAATGAACAAAAAAAAAAAAAAAAACTAATTACATGTAAGTCACAATTAACGTGGAAAGAAAAATAAAAATAAAAATGGGATGGGAATGCAAAGTGATGGGTGGAGATATGATGCGTCTCCCACCAAGGGAATATAGTGGAGAAACCGTGCTTCTTGAATACATCATGGCTTATCATCTACATAGCATGACCCATCAATTATGGAAACTCCCTCTCTCTACTCCCTTTCTCTACTCACCATTTCACCTTCTCAATCTTCTCTCCCTCCCCCCAATCTTCAAAAAACTATTCCATTTTTTCCCTTCCCTCTCATTTTCTTTCGGTCCACCGTCCAAAATTATCGCACATCTAACTCGACTAGTTAAGATATTAATAATATACTTATTTTGAATATTTGCCATTAGTATGAATTTTAGTACATTTTTTAGTAGGTCATTGATCTATAAGAAATGCATTTGAAATTTCACACATTTTATGATACACTTTTTAAAAAAGTATGTAATTTAATTGAAAAAAACCAGAGTGTGTTTGGTCAGTGATCTCAAAACATAATTTTGAAAAGCGAGTGATTCAATGAAACAAAGGTATATCTTATGTTTTTCAAATATGTGTTTGGTAACATATTTTATAAATTGGATCTTAATTCAAACAAATGTTCCAACTATGTTTGATAATACTTTTGTAAACCATTAAACTAGTTGTAATTACCAACTAAATGTTAGATTGAATATAAATTAACAATAATCAATTTATGAACATAAAAAAGATAAATTTTATATAATTATTGTTTTACAACATCACAAAATTTATAATATGTTATATTATATATATTTACCAAAGTCTTTGTTTAATATAATTATGCATTTCAAAAATCCAAAATGAAAATCTAGATACATCGAAATTATTTTCAAAATTTCTACCATTTGGATCCTAAAAAGTGAAAAGTAATTTTTAAAAACAATGCAAATTCATTGAACTTAACAAATTGAAAATCATAAAACATGAAACATAATCTAAAGTTCATAGCAAATAAATCCTTGTAATTTCGATCACATGAAAGTGGGAACACCCACTCAAAACAAACACAAATGAAATTAATGTCAATTAATCTAATATCTTACATAAACAATAATTAATAAATTACCCCATTGGTGCGCAAAATAAATATAAATTTTTGTTGTTGACATATTACCTTACATATATGTGGGGGAAAAATCTGAAGTTACTAAGTTTATTAATAAGTTGGGTTTAGGTTGGATTTAATTTAGTTAGGTATATTTGAAACCTAAGATAGTAATTGGGAGGTGGATTAGATAGAGCGAGAGTAAATTAGTAATAGGATAGGATGTACAGAAAAGCTGTACCACAGAACAGCGTGTGAAAAGCAGAAGCGGCAACAGTCCATTCGCCAAAAGCCACGTGTCACTTTCATCACCCTTCTGCACCTCCTGTTAATTTGTCGCGAATCGCACGCGCGACGAACGCAAAGTCAAGATTAACCCACCACCAATTCAATTCTACTTTCTCATTCCCCTTCTATTCTCCTTTATTCCTTTTCTCTTTGTCTCATTCTCTTCATTTAAATTATCAAAAAATTAAACTATAAATCCACTCTCTAAATTTATGTTAAATATCAATCTTGAATCTAGATTTAACTTGTAAAATGACTGTTGTTGTGGGTGATTTTGGACCACATCAAAATTCAAAGACTAAGCAGGACAATGCAATACGAAACAGACCCAGAGGAAGAACAGACCAGAGGGCCGGACCAAGGCCGGAAGGATCGGCTTTGGCCCAACCCATATGGTCGGTCGAGGCAGACCACTCAGCCCGAGTCCTTACGCCTCCGTTCGGTTCTTGCTGCCCCGGTTCCACACGGTTCAGCCCTAAATCACCTCCGAATGTCAAGAAAACCCTAACTAAAGACACATGCATAATTGAGGTCTCACACACCCGGAAAAAGGGTTCGAAAACTTAACTATAAGCTTTTGACTTCTTTTATCTAACTTAGGCATCGGAGTGCAGGAGGCCTACACCACATCGACACTGGTCTTGCAGTCTTGCAGGTCACGTATTTTTTGTTTTCAACAAATTCACTGCTGGTGTCACAAGGTCGGATGAGTACTCGACCAGATTTTGCCATCAACAATAATTTAACATTTTAATGCATCTTATTTTACGAGATTAATTAATTAATGAATAAAAAAAAAGAGAGGGAGGGAGGGGGAATCGAGGAGGAAGACGAAAATCCAAAGGCCCTTTCAAATCATCGCAATCCACGTGCTAAAATGCGCCTCTCTTGACATTCTTCCTTTCCACCAATCCAATTCTCGCTTTTTTCCAAAAAGACAATCTTTCTCTCTCTCTATTTCTCTTTTTTTTTTCTCTCTCACAGTCCAACCAAACTAATACACACTCACACAGCTTTCTGTACTGTTTTCGTGTTCTCCTAGCCTTTCTCTGCTTTTTCCCCATTTCTTTTCCATTATTTTTTCCCCCTTCCTTTTGAGACCTTTTAATTTGGTTTTCGAACAGTTTAAAGCTGCAGAGAATGGCCTTATACAGATGTGAGCCCAGGATATCAGCATGCACTCTCTTTCTCTTTCCAGTTTCGAGAAGAGAGATAATTACAGATTCTGTAAGGGAAATGCCTCCTTCCGAACGAATTACTCCAAAGCTTTAGTATGTGAATGGTAACTGTGGGGAGAAGAGAAGACGAGCATAGCGGGTTTGGAAGTGTTCATCGAAAGGTCGGTGTCTATTCAACTAAAAAACAACCAGACCCAGTTCATAATAGGGGTCACTCGATGCTTCGATTCGCGTGCTTTTGATGCAAACAGATGCGTTTCATTGGTGCCGAGGCCAACAAAGCCCCACCTAGGAGATTTTGCAGACTACCATTTGCAGTTTTTGTTCCTTGGTCTTGGATTCTGATGGCCTTGTTGCTTTTTTGACTGATGGATTCTCTTGTTTTCTTCTTCTCCTCTATGACTGTCTTAGTCATGACCCAACTGTGAATTTCTCTGTGAATATGCGCTAACTTAAGCGGCACCGTCAATCTTCGGCGTTGCTTAGATGAGAAGGTGAAATTGCTTGGTGATCAAGAGGGTTTTGTTCCAAGGCTTTGTTTTTTTTCTTCTTTTTTACTGAGGATGTGAATCGACGGTTGATTCTTGTTGAAGTTGAGAGAAGGACACGTCATGGGCTCTGTGGAAGAGAAGCTCAAGACAACTGGGGGTTTGATTAATAACGGGTCACAGACTAACCTTCTCGACGAGATGAAGTTGTTGAAAGAAATGCAAGATCAAACAGGTTCGAAATGAAAAAAGAAAAAACTCTCTCTAACTCCTCTTCTACTTCTTTAGCTAGTAACTATTCTCGGCATTGTAATTGATTTCAATTCTGGCAATGCATTTTTGAAGAGGGTAGATACTTAAACGTCCATTTGTTTGGATTTCAGGGGCCCGGAAGGCTATAAACTCCGAGCTATGGCACGCTTGTGCTGGTCCTCTTGTTTCCTTGCCCCATGTGGGGAGTCTCGTTTATTACTTTCCTCAGGGACATAGTGAACAGGTACGAATTGTTTTTCCTTTTTTTTGATTTTTCTGGGATTGAATTAGGCTGCATTAATTTCACAAATGAAATGCCAAATACATCACTGTAATCTTTCTATAGCATTGATGTTAATACAGGGATGGCAGTTTCTTGTTGTTAATCATGTTAAAGTTTATGATTTTTTACTTTCTATTTCTTCTTTGATTGAAGTTCCTGATCTTTTGTGGATCCCTTCTCAACTTGACATGAAAATAATAGGCAGTTGTTTTCCTTTCTTTTTGTTAACAGGTGGCAGTTTCTACCAAGAGAACAGCAACCTCACAGATTCCAAACTATCCAAATCTTCCCTCTCAGTTGATGTGCCAAGTTCAAAATGTTACCTTACATGTATGTGCTTTTCTCGATAGTTCTCATTTCCATTTTGGGTCGTTCATCGAACTACATATGTATTCTGAAGAATTTATTGTTTTTCTCTTCCTTGATATTTTAGGCCGATAAAGATTCAGATGAAATCTATGCTCAAATGAGTCTTCAACCGGTGAACTCTGTAAGAATATATGTTTATTTAGTTTCTTCTTCTGGGTCAGTTTTGGATTTGTATATTGTTATATTAGAATCTCTTTTCACTTTCAAATTTACCTGTGTATCAGGAAAAAGATGTCTTCCTAGTTCCGGACTTTGGACTAAGGCCGAGTAAACACCCAAACGAGTTCTTCTGCAAAACTTTGACTGCCAGTGACACCAGCACACATGGTGGATTCTCAGTGCCACGCAGGGCTGCTGAAAAACTCTTTCCTGCATTGGTAAGGATTCGAGTCCATGCCATTTCTTCCCGTTGTTGCTGTTAATAATTAGCACCATGTTCTTAAGATTAGCTTGTGGTTAATCTTGAAACAGGATTACACAATGCAACCTCCAACTCAGGAGCTCGTTGTCCGAGACTTGCATGACAATACCTGGACTTTCCGCCACATATATCGCGGTGAGTACGCTTTGATATCATTATCGTCACTCGTTTCTTCAAACTAAAATCTACCATTTATGATGTGAATGAAGATTATGGTGTTTTTCTGATGAAGGTTTTGCTTTGTTTCTATAGGGCAGCCGAAGCGACACCTTCTCACAACTGGGTGGAGTCTATTCGTTGGGGCAAAGAGACTTAGAGCAGGCGATTCTGTCCTTTTTATAAGGTAAGATGGCGTCTTTTTACCACTTTTTTTTTGTCAATGCTATGTAAGTTCGAATAATTTGTAACCAATGTGACAATTATGTAGGGATGAAAAATCCCAGTTGCTCATCGGAGTGAGGCGTGCTAACCGGCAACAAACAACTTTGCCATCATCGGTTCTATCTGCTGATAGTATGCATATTGGGGTTCTTGCTGCTGCAGCTCATGCTGCTGCTAATCGGAGTCCATTCACAATCTTTTACAACCCCAGGTTCTATTAACTTTCAATCGGTTTAACTTTAGATTTCCCCAACTTTTTGGTCATCTTTGTCACACTCTCTACGTTTTTTTTTCCCACAGGGCATGCCCTTCAGAGTTTGTTATTCCTTTAGCCAAGTATCGCAAATGTGTATACGGAACTCAGCTTTCTGCAGGCATGAGGTTCGGTATGATGTTTGAAACAGAAGAGTCGGGTAAACGCCGGTGAGTTTAATTACAAGCTCATAAATTTTCAAAATATATGATCTGGATGTTCATTGATCTTATATATAATGACATTCTAACGCATTTCAGTTACCATATTGAATTCTATGCGCAGATATATGGGTACAATTGTTGGAATCAGCGATTTAGATCCACTTAGGTGGCCAGGATCCAAGTGGCGAAATCTTCAGGTTAATTATTACGTTGTTTTAAGCTCAACGGTTTTTTCTTCTTCATGTCTCTGTTTATGAGTGTCTGACGTGTTTCTACGCTGCACTATTTGAAAATTTCCTCACAGGTGGAGTGGGATGAGCCAGGGTGCTGCGATAAGCAGAACAGGGTTAGTTCATGGGAAATAGAAACTCCAGAAAGTCTCTTCATTTTTCCTTCTCTGACTTCGGGTCTAAAACGTCCATTACACGGTGGATTTTTGGGTAAGATTTGATACTTTTTGCGAGTCCTGTCACTCTTTCTTGTTTGCAAAAAACCCATTTTTTAATGCGAATCTTTCACGTTAGCAGGAGAAACTGATTGGGGAAGTCTGGTGAAGAGACCAATGCTTCGTGTTCCTGAAAATGTACGTGGGGATCTTTCATACGCTGGGCCAACTCTATGCTCCGAGCCACTGATGAAGATGCTACTGAGGCCTCAACTGGTTAACCTTCACGGAGCCACCTTACAGCAGGATTCAGTTAACAATTTAGTTAAGTTACAGGACATGAAGGGCATGCAGCCAGTAACCAATCCCAAAATGCAGCCGCAGCAGCAGCAGCTTATATCGTCAGAAACTGCATCTCCTCAGAATCAAAATCATCATCCAGTACCTACGCCATCTGATCCCATAAACTCAAATTCATCACCAAAAGAAAGTCTACCAGGAAAAGTACACCCTCCTTCGGCCATCGAAAGTGAAACTCCAACTGGAGTTGATGTAGACAAGGCAAAATATGAACGCGATATTTCAAACAACCAGTCTAATCCATTGCCCCCGGTTGGAGATTGTGGGGAGGAAAAACTCACCGGTAACGATGTAAATATGCAGACACTTGTGAACCAGCTTTCATTTGTGAACCAGAATCAGATCCCCATGCAGTTGCAATCCGTATCATGGCCCATGCAGCCTCAGCTGGAGTCACTAATCCAACACCCACAACCAATTGACATGCCTCAGCCTGAATTTACGAATTCAAATGGTTTGATTTCATCCCTGGATGGCGATGGATGTTTGATTAACCCAGCCTGTCTACCCCTTCCTGGAGTGATGAGGTCGCCAGGGAATTTTTCTATGTTGGGATTGCAAGACTCCTCAACAGTGTTTCCCGAGGCTCTTAATTTTCCCTTGCCCTCTACGGGTCAAGACATGTGGGATCCTCTAAATAATATGAGGTTCTCATCTCAAACCAATCATCTCGTCTCATTCTCCCATCCAGACGCATCTAACCTGAACTGTATGGCTAATGCAAATGTTATGAGAGATGTTTCAGATGAGAGCAACAACCAAAGTGGGATATACAGTTGTTCTAACATTGAAATCAGTAACGGTGGAAGCACTTTGGTTGATCCTGCTGTTTCAAGCACCATTCTTGATGATTATTGCACATTGAAAGATGCCGATTTCCCACACCCTACAGATTGCTTGGCTGGGAACTTCAGTTCTAGCCAAGATGTTCAGTCTCAGATTACCTCTGCTAGTCTGGGAGATTCTCAAGCTTTCTCCAGGCAAGAGTTCCATGATAATTCAGGTGGTACATCCTCATGCAATGTGGATTTTGATGATGGCAGTCTTCTGCAGAATGGTTCATGGAAGCAAGTAGTACCACCCATGAGAACTTACACGAAGGTAGGAATCTGTGCTTTTTCCTTGTTCTGATTGGGTTGCATTTACATTACTATGCACAAAGCTGTCTCATGTATGCTGTCACAATGAGAATTAATCTCTTGTTATGCTATGGATTATTCAAATTGACTTGCATTATATCAGTTAATGACTTGTTTTCTGCAATAGTTTCCAGCTTCTATACGTTTTCCCTACTTCCATAAACGTATTATTAATATGGATATTAACCTGATGACATGTGGTTACAGGTCCAGAAGGCGGGATCTGTTGGGAGATCTATTGATGTCACAAGTTTTAAGAACTACGACGAACTATGCTCTGCTATAGAATGTATGTTTGGACTTGAAGGGCTGCTTAATGACCCAAGAGGCTCAGGATGGAAACTGGTTTATGTGGATTATGAGAACGACGTCTTGCTTATTGGTGATGATCCCTGGGAGTAAGTTTTCTTCTCTCGTTACTTTAAGTGCGAAGTTTGTTTGTTTGTTTCTATCTTTAGCCGGAATTGTTGAGGAACAGCAGTTGCCGAATTCAATATTTCATCTTAGTTTTATATTGTAATCTTTTGCTGGATTTCATGTGAACCAACCAACTTGATGGGGGTTTCTGCAGGGAATTTGTTAGCTGCGTACGGTGTATCAGAATCTTGTCACCTTCGGAAGTTCAGCAAATGAGTGAAGAGGGAATGAAGCTTCTCAACAGTGCTATGATGCAAGGCATCAATTGCTCCATGTCAGAAGGTGGCCGAGCTTAAGACTCGGTCTCCTTAAACCAGTCATCGAAGGCCCCGGTTCTTCTGCTTTGTTTGTTGAGAATCGAGTTAATTACAATTGCTGACACAAGCTCAAGCAAGGCCAATTGGTAGCATAAAGCTTTCACCTTGATGTAAGTGTGATTGTTAGTTGCCTATTTTTCTCAGCAAGGGACATTTACCAAGAGCTCTAGTTGAAGTAGATTCAGTTCCTGCAAAATTGTACTCTTTCTGAACTCAGTTAGCCAAAAGAAAGAAAGGAGTCTGGCATTTGCAGAATGCCAAGACTTCTAATATTGAACAAGTTAGCTATATGCTGCACCCACTGCAAACTATGGCCTCAAATTTAGAATGATACCCATTTACTATGGGTATGCGAGGTTCACGATGGAGCCATATCTTTGTTCTGTCTTTCATTTGCATATTTCCATTTTCTAGAGATTTTATAGTAAGATGATATATCTAGAGTTTTTGCTCATACACTGCCGTATACAGTTTTTCTTTAGTTCCAAGAATTTTAAATGCCATTCATTACTAATTGAAATACGTATTAACATATTAATTTAACTACATTGGGTGAACTAAGACTTATTTACTTTAGGTCAAAACAAAAAGAGACTTTGTTGGACTCATAATCAAATCCAATGTAAACGTGTTCAACTAATCAAAGTATCAACAATCTTTCTTAGGTTTGGATTGATACTATTTAAACGAAAAACTCAACTTAGATTTTAGGATATGAATGGAAGTCAACTATCATGTATACCCCATTTTGGCAAACTTTCACATGCGCTAAACCAAAAATGTTGTTCGACTAAACAAGCTAAAAAAACGAGTCTGAAGGCCTTTTTCCTTTCATCTGAGTTACCTCCACTATGACCATGATCACCGAAGGTTCTTATGTATCCCTTTCTTGGAACACGACCTATAAATTGAACCACAGGAAAGAGAGATCAAAGCCAATCGTAAGTTGAAGCTTGAAAGAGAAACTAGTGTGGTTATCGTGATTAGACAAAAGTCTCAAACGAGTCTTATTTATCTGAACGGTACATCACCTTTATTTCAAGAACATTCTTCTCACAGGCAGAATTGCCAATTGCAACCGAAAAACTAAGCATACACCATACAGTATTTGCAATACCAGCCTCGTTTAAACAAAGAAATTTTCTTTTGTTTCAGAAGTAAAAAAAAACAGAATCTAATAAATCATCAGCCAAAAATCACATTTCTCCAATCAATGATCAGAGTCTCTCCCTATGCGGTAATTTCCATCTCTTCCATCGCTACAAGCTACATCAGTAAATGTTTTCATCAATGATGGGCCTTGGCTTCAGCTTTCGCATGTGACTTGGCCTTTGCCTGGCAAATGCACCAAAATACAACCAAAAGATACGTTCTTACACAATCAAATTCATATTCTATACAATTAACTAATTAAGGTACATAAGTTATAAGACAGATCTACATCCTGTATCTTTTTCGTAATAAAAAACAAATGACATGGCATGAAAGTTGACGTAACCAGTAGAAGAAACTTCATTATCCAGTACAAATGGCTCATGGATCAAGGCTTCTGAATAACTATTCAACCATAAAAAATTTGGGATCGCGTTTGGGCCAATAAACAGCCACAAGATTGAACTTTAAGTTTCCAACAAGACTTCTTCCTTAAATTAGAAATGTCGATGAAAATAGGGCAATCTCGTCTTCGAAAGAAAACAAGTTAAAACCATTAAAGACACAGGTTACATGACTCAACTGAATGAACGAGTGAAATGGTCACTAATATTTACAAACTTGTAATAAACATGGAGTTGATTTATAGACAGAGGCACCGAACAATCAAACCCATGCCCAACACAAATAACTATTTCAATAAATTTACCACAACAGCAAAGGCTAAAACAACAGCTGATTCCAATTTACCTTCAGAACCTTGAGCTTAATGCTTCCATAAACCAAACCAAAGGTGAATGCTGATGCACGGGCTACCTGAAGAAATGAAAACCCAAAAAATTGGGACATAAAAGGCGAGAAAAAGCTTAGAATCTAAAATGAACCGATCCATTTGATTCCCAAGAAAGGATTTCAACATAATGGAATGAAGAAATACATAAAAGAAAATCAAAATTTTCAATCGCAGATATCCATTCGCACCAATTACCACGCAATTGAGAATTCTAAATCGATCAACCTGATGCAATTAAATACAACTCTAAACCCTTAAAGAAAAAAGATGGATACGGGACATGATAGGGATCAAGGTAATAAAAATCGGAAATATAAGAAAAAGTAGTTCTGCAGACGATTAGAGGTAAAAGAAAAGACAAATACCAGAGCGAGAGTGCTGGTGCCGGAGTAAGGGCCAGGAGGGGGCGCCATTAGATGTAAATGATGATATCAGCCTCAACACAGAAATGCTTGGACTCGTCTCCTTCGAGTGCTAATGAGTTCACCTTTCCCACCTCAATCGTAAAACCCTAATTTCTTCTGCAATTTTGGATCCGAAGCATCTATCAATTCCACCAGGCTGACGTGTGCCCGAATATCGAACTCAGATTAATCGAGGGTAATTTTGGTAAATAAGATTAGTCCGAAATTTTCATATTTTCCGTGTGATTGGACTGGGCCAGAAAAGTGAGCAAAGCCCATGGGAAATGTAGCCCAATTTAGAGGCCCAGGCCCAGAAAAGCGAACGCATCGTTTCTTTCCCTCCTTACAGTGACACGTAGAATCGAGAAGCCTTACGCGATGCCACGACGTGCATCGATTCTGGTTTACCGGTAATTGAAAAAGAAAAGAATAATGAATTGAATGGAAGTAACCAGACGCGACGGTGGATCAGCGAATGGTAACCCCTTTCGACGAGTCGTCTGGTGTCCGATGAAGAAGCCATCGCTCTCAACTTAGAGCATTTCACTAGGTATGAGGATATACTCGCGTCTATAGCATCAGAACTGAGATTCGCATAGTGCTGAATTTCTCTCCATCAGGTTTACTCCTCTGACTTCGCTTTACTTTTTTTCGAGATAAACTCCTCTGACTGCTTTAATCCTTCTTTCTTTCGTTTCCTTTTTATCATTTGTATCATATTACTTTCTTCTTTCTTCTCGCTTTGAATACCTGAAAATGTGTTGCTCGGTTGAAGTTCAATTCTTACACTTCATTAGTTTTCTTCATCTGAGCTCCATCTGAGCTCTCTGTATTGTTAATTGGATAATGGTGGTTCATTCTTCGCTCGGGAGCAAGATGACTCGGGCTCACTAGGTTCCAAATCTTTTCCTTCCTTTTCTTTTCTAAATTTGGCTAGCTGTTTGAAGCGCGAGTACTATTCTTGTTTTTTGATTTTCCATTGACGGCTGTAATGGCTGGTATCATGTTCCATGGTACAATTACTCTGCTATTGGACCTTAAAGCATCTAAGACTAATAAAAGTGGAAAGGCATCTAAGACTAATACAAGTGGAAAAACTTTTTTGTCATTGAAGGTGAAAAGGAAACGAAAGAATTCTTTATAATTTTTTAGTGAAGATTAAAGAACTCTAGCTTGATCCATATCCACATGCTCTATGCTTGGGATTTGCGTCCTCCTCGACGTTGTGAAGTGGACCGTCTGATTGGATCAAATTGTTTCATATTATTTTGGCTTCACGTGGTTTGAATCTCCTGTTTTCATACTCAATATATATTTTTTGACATCTCTATCCTTTTAATTCCTATGGCCACTTAGTTTAGGCGATGTTGATTCATTAATTTATATATATTATATCTCTTCGCGCTGGGCTGTAATTTGTTTTGATGTTAACATGAACATATTGAAAAATTGTCGGTTTTATTGTTTATATTTATAATCAATTTATTGTCCTTGTCCTAAATTACAGTGTCTGCTATTATAAGCTGTTCGTCTGTTAGTGTTACTAGTACTTTGTTTTTCTTCTTAACTTCTGATGATACATTTAGGATTTTCTAATTGTGAATTTCAATGAAGAATGTCTGTAATAGCCATACTAATTAAGGATATTTGTGGATTGTGCTAGTATGTTAAATTATGACCACGTAAGTGTACTTCTAGTAGTGGCTTGACATCATGATCGGCTGTGGCAGAAATCCATACTGTCCACTACTAAACATTGGCTTTCTGGGGCAAAGATGCAGCTTAACTACTTTCAATCCCGTACTTCACATATTTATTGCATTAACATGCTTGTCCCCTTATGTTTGATTTTATAACCCTTCAATTACTTGCTCTATGGACTTTGATGTTATTATGTGTTTTCAAGAGCCTTATTATTTAACTACTTCCAATCTCTTACTTCACATGTTTAATGTGAACCTACTGATAGGTTGGAGTTCTATAATTTAGTGGGATTTTAGAGTCTTACTATTGAACGTCTCTTGATTCAGCTAATTTAGCACAGAGATGTTGCTTCTATCAAGGAAATGCTATCCTTTGAAATTTTAGCATTTGACTGGATAGTGTTGAGGTGCATATACTTATTTTTTCTTTTCTTGTTGCAAAAGTCATAGTGAGATTTTCATGAAGTTTGTTTTTCTCAAAGATATTTATACTCATTGAATATCAAAATGAAATGGACATTGGTTTACCTTATTAATATTCTCCTTGAGGTCTATTTCAAAAAAAAAATTCTCCTTGAGGATTTCTTCAATATTTTGTCATTATTTTCTTAAAAATTTGCATCAGTGACCTTAATGATCCATATTTTTATTCAATTTATCTCTATCTACAAAATGTGATATTTGTTTCCTCATTGTACCTCTATTCTGTTACCAGTATTGTCTTACTTTAGATTGTCACTACTTTATTTTCGATCAATCATCAAACTAGTTTTATGATTAAATTCTTGAGAATCATACAGAAAAATAAGTAGGTACATAATTGACACTTTCTTTATCAGGTACATATAGTGGAAAAATAAGCAATATCTGGATATAATATTTGTTCTATCCCCCAATATTGTTGACCGACAATGGGAGCATCAACCTCAACAGAGAAAAAGGTTCCTGATGACCAGAAAGAGGCTGAAGCCCTAGCAGCTTCAACGGGAGTTCTTCCTCAGCTTCAGAGTGCATTCTCTAAGCTTGCGGATCCCCAAACAAATGCAATTCCTTTCGAATCCTTACAGGCAATATTCTAAAAACTATTTCTAAGAGCTATATTGGGTGACTTGTAAAAGTAAAATCATTATCTATTCTAAAAAAGATAGGTTGATCCATGAGAATAATTTATGAAAGAGAAAAAATAACTTTAGAAGATTGCACCTAAACATATTTTGCCGCTGAATTCTTGCTTCTACACACTAGAAAATGGTTTTCCAAAACACTCCCAAATAAACTACCCCCTAAAATTTACACCCACCCACCCACAGACACACACACACACACACAAAAACACCCTCCCTTCCTCATTCTAGATTTTAGAACTTGTAGAGCATGAACACAATTAATTGAATGGGCACATTAGTTGAGATATGATTTTTTTTTTTTTTTTTTTTAATAATTTGATTATCCTTCATGTTTGCATTTTTTTTAACATGTAGTTTGGTTTCAGAGATGCTTCTTTTTAGGTTATGAAAACCGAATCCAAGAAACATCTGCGGTGCCTGAATCCTTTCCGGCCATCCTAGATCATGTCGGTTTAACGATAGCTGAACTATTCTTCATCCCCGAGAAAGGGGGAGTTACTTGGGTTGAATTTCTTAAGGGCTACAACAAATGTTGTGGAAAAATATCTGCATCTGTGTTGCTTAACACATTAATCAGGGTATTTGATGCTACAATGGTAAAGGTAGGACTCCCTTCAAAATTGGAGTTTACTCCCCATGAGGATGAATTTAAGATAAGTGGTTTCCTTCTTCCCAGTGATGTTCTTATGCTTCTTTGGATGTGTTGGACTATGTCTTGGGATTCTAGTACTCTCAAAGTTTTAGGTTCAAATCCAAATTTGTTTTTGCCGGATATTAATAATCTGGTGCTGTCATCGGTGACATCATGTGCTGAAGTTGGTGATGCTAGCATTTGGGATTGCAATATCTTAGGTTTGGCAGTTGAAGTGCCCATAGGAAAGTTTCTTACTTGGGCAGTGAAAACTGTTCCAAGTCTTCCAGACGGATTTTCACAATTTGTACATGCAAGAATTCTTCAAATTCCTACTCGAGAGGTAACTGATTCCTTTTTCTTTAGTTAACTTTACATTTCTTTACTAGGTGGAAATATAGGTATCTGATTGAAGTGCCTTTAGAATCTGTGATTTCTCTGTAGACTTGTCTGCGGAGGTGCTCTTCCATTGAGATGAGTTATAAACTTACTAAGGAAGCGGAAATCAACTAAATATGATATATCATTTAATCAGTAATACTACTAAACAAACTCATATTAAAAAAAAAGATAATACTAAAGAACTTTTCTACTCTTTTGTCAATTCTTTTGTAAAGATTGAATTGATTATTGGGTAACTAAAAAAGCGATTAATTCCCTTCAACATAGAGGTGTTCATCCACTGATTTTTATTTTTGCATTAATATTATTGAATATTTATATGAGGTCTTGTTTTACAATGCAGTTCCTGGCTGATTGTCAGCACTATTTCTGCATTCTTGTTATGATGACTTGGAAGTTAGTTTGTTATTATTCTTTCATGAGTCAAAGATTTAGCACATAATTAAGGTTGTAATCTAGGTCTAGTCTCTCTTGAATGAACTTTGGTGTTATTCTTCTCTATTCTGGAGACCTGCTTTTAGTACTTCCAAATTAGATGTGATACTCATTCTTAAGTCATATTGTTATGTATAGATACTTAAAATTAGATGCAACTCCTGTTCTTAGGTTATATATTATTACTTATTAGCACATGAATTTAGGTAAATGTTTCATTCTGAGTATGCTGTATCAATACCTTTTCCATTTCAAGATTAGTATTTTGAGAAAGGAAATTGTTAAGCCTTATATCTTCAAAAACAAGTTTTTTATGGACATTAGTGGAGCTTCCCTTTTTTGGTTGGTCAATGGCAGGATGGAGTGGAGTCATCAAGTTCATCAGCCGTAGATATTGCCTCAACTGAGACATCGAGTTCTTATGTTCTCACCCATGGAATGGCATGGGCAGTTTCCCTTACACAAAGAGGTGGCATAAGGGAAGAGATATCAAAAATATGTTTTTTAAGCAGTGGCGATGGAAATTATGAACACCTACTCTATAGGTTTGCATCCAAGTTTTCCTTAGATTGTTCTTATATTCATATTTCGTACTTTGTTGAAACGCTCATTCCCCATCAACGATTTCAGAATGCATGTCACACGTGCATGATTTAATTTATGGACGTATTTATACTCTTCTATTTATTGTAGGTCGTCACTTCATGGGAGAGGCTTGAATAGATTCTGGTCCAACATCGAAGGTTACCAGGGTCCTATGTTTGTGGTTGTTCATGCCGTATCTGTAGACACTCATGATGATCGCACCAATGAATTGAAATGGACTGTTGGTGTACTGACATTCCAGGGTTTTGAAAATAGGGATCTGTTCTATGGTAGCGGAGGAAATATCTATGCTCTTAGTCCAGTTTTCCATGTATATTCAGCAAGTGGTAGGATGATGTGGTGGAGGTTCTTCTAGGCTCTCTTGTTTGCCAAATATTTGTGAACTTACTTCAAATGATTATTTACAGGGAAGGAAAAGAACTTTGTCTATAGCCACTTGCATCCCTCTGCAAGGGTTTATGATCCACATCCAAAGCCTGTTGGAATTGCATTTGGGGGAACTACTGGAAATGAGAGAATATTTATGGATGAAGATTTTGCCAGAGTTACTGTTCGCCATCACGTGGTTGACAAAACTTACCAGCCCGGTCCTCTCTTTCCAGATCAGGTAGGAATAATATGTGATCTTACATGTGAATCATTGAGTGTGATCTGTGTTGATTTATCCTCGTATAGATAGTTGAAGAAGAGATTATATCGAGTTGATGCCTATTCCTTAGAGCATGCTACTTAACAATTTTCAATTGATTATTCAAATGAAATCCAAAATCCAGGGGTTCCTGCCCGTTGAAGCTTCCATTTTAGAAGTGGAAGTTTGGGGATTGGGGGGCTCTGCGGCCAAGGAAATCCAAAATTCGTATAAAAAGAGAGAGGAACTTTTCACGGAGCAGAGAAGAAGGGTAAAGAAGAATATTTGATTTAATAGTGATATCTATTCTTTTAACTAGCTGAATATTAAATTTCGCATCTATTTGGTTCCTTGAACCTTTGCAGGTTGATTTGAAAACATTTGCCAGTTGGGAAGATTCACCGGAAAAGATGATGTTAGACATGATGTCGGACCCAAATGCAGTTCGACGTGAAGATCGTTAGAATAAAGATGAGATGAAATGTTTTCGTTCATTAAAAATGCTTGATGCTCTGTACATTTGTTAGCAGCTAGCAGCTTGGATGGATAGGGCTGTACATAAATCTATAAACTGCAAACTATATGTAGTGTGTAAGGTTCCTGTGGCTGTGACCAGTTTCTCAAAATGGCAGTATGGTTACTGGCTCGTGTATATTACCATGTGTACCATAATATTTGAGTTGGAGTATGGATGACTTTGAGAAGAATAGTGTTTTCCGTCCTTATCAATGTTTTCAAGTGTTTCTAAAACCTTTGGATACACTCTGGATTTTGTAAACTTGAAAAGTGATTGTAATCGAGCATTTTTGTTTTTTCAAAATCATAAGAAACTCTTCCTCAAGAGGAATTATCAGAAGTGCTCCGCGTATGATAGTCCATAATTGGGCCTATTGTAAAGATTGTTTTATACCACTGCAACGATATCATCCAATTTCCACATAAATGTTGGAAAATAGGCAAACTTAACATTATTTCTTGAAGCATGAGACTTGGGTATCTGAAGTGACGGCTAACAAATCCTATCAGTGTCAATTTCCAACTCGTTACCAAGCATGTATTGATAACAAGTTCTCATACATAAATGGCTTATGAAAATCAACACAGCATCCACAAACCATATTTAGAATTTGATACGGAATTCTTTCACATCTAAGAAGACAAGAAGACTAGCAAACATCCCTAGGAAATTTAGAATGCAAAAACATCTTAGAACAGCTCTTCTATGGCACGGAAATTGATTCTATTGTTGTGAGGACAATGTGCACTTCCTCTCTTTTAGACCCATCAGTAATTTGATCAATTGCTCAATTTTGACAAAAGTGTTACTGTTTGTCTTCCGCTTTTCTAGGCTGCAATAAGAAGCGCACGGAGCGTTAGACAATTCCATGAATTTCAAATGAGGTAGAGTGCCAGTTCTGTCAGTTAACCATAAGAGAACAAACAACTTGCAAATGAACCTACAGTGCAGAATGTCACCAAACTTTGGTCTAGAAGTACGACGGGCTTACCTTATAATCATATTCTGTCAACAGTCTTGGATTTATTTGAACTCTAGACAAACATTTTGAACCTTTTTGCTACTATAGTTCACTTTGATTCCAAAATCAAGGCATAAGAAATGAGCATATATAGCAGATTCCAATGCATACAAAAGAAATCTGCAATATATGCTGGTTTTTAAGTAAGAATCAATAACTTGATGACATTTTGCAAATAAGAATACCATGTTGTATTCACCAATATGATGCCAACATCATGTTGTGAAAACCTTTCCTGATTGTTTGTGCATCTATTGTACCACGGTTCTCTTTTATTACACACTAAATCAATTGGTAAATAACATGAGTTCTAAACTTTGGTTAAGCATCTGCCTTGTTCTGCCATTGGAATTAGTACACATGGTACTTGTTCTAGCATCACATACAACACAACACCACAAGAAAAGGCGATCCAGTAAGAAACCACAGCTCAAATAATAAGAATGTAACGAAACCGAATTACTTGAAAGAAGGTCAACTAACAGTCCTCTTTCACCTATATGCTTGTTTGGTTCAAGGGTAAAGTCTACAAACATTCTTTTTAAAACTATGACAAAAGCTGAGCCACAGCTGAAAGACTATATATTAGAACTTTAAACAAATAACAAGAAAATGATTGCCGTTGACACAAATTGAGTTTTTAGACAGACACCTAATACAGAAGATAATCAGTTAAAAATAGGAAAGACGCAATTTGAAAGTATGTAAAAGACCAGAAATTTGTTCAGTGGGATAGAAAGGTCAGTAAACCAATAATAATCATCTATATGTTACTAACAGATCAATTTGAGAGTATGCTTCTTATCAATACACATGCTGTAACACTATATATACCATACCAGCGCACAGATGTTTAGGACAAACATTCGAGTCAAACACATTCCCAAATGCTAGTACGGTACATAAAACAAGGGCCAAAAACAGATAATCGATTCAATTTCTTCTCATATGATTTCCTCAAATGCTAGTGCAGTCCACAAAGTAAGTACCAAAAACCATAGCTCTTGCAAAGTAATAAAGAAGCACTCTATATTCTTAAATTAGCTTGATATGCGAATGACAACAATTACATGGGACACACACACATATGTGCAAAGAAATAAAATCGAAAATACAGATTTCAGCCGCAAAAACTTTATTTTAAAAGAAGAAAGTTCATAGAACTCTTCGTGCACATATGTTGTTCGACAAAATGTCACATATAGTAACCAAAATGAAAACTCAAGCAGAAAAGGGCCAAGAAATGTTCACAGTAAGGGAGAACAGAAACACGAACCTTGATACTGGGGGCAGGTCGATTAAGCTCCTCCTCGGGGATGATGACCGGCCAAGTTTCTCCAGCTTCCCGGAACATTTGCTCGGTCTCAAGGAGTTGGCCCTTTTCAAGAATCATATTCCTAATTGTTTGAGCGGGAGTAGAGGTAGCGTCGAAAACCTCTTCGACACCATTGACGAAGGTGACGGCGATCTGGGGCGGGCGGTCGTCGGTTCGGCGCTTGACGATCAACTGGCAAGCGGGGTTGGATTCCTTGGCCTTGCGAGCATTACACTGCGCCAAGAATTCCATGCAAGAAGCTAAGCGTGGATCGAGAGCATTGAATTCGATCTTCACTTTAGAGAGGAACTTCAACATTGCTGCTTATTCGTTTCGCCCAAACCTTCGAACAAAACTGAGGGAACAAGACTTGACCATACAGTGTGGAGGGTTTCTTTCAGTAAGTTGGGGTTTTTGATGAAACGATGCGTTTTGCAACAGATTAATTGACAATGTCATTTCATTCCTTTCCTCTCCACAGCTTAAATTGATTTTGGTGCTTCAATTTTTTTTATTTTTTTTTTGAAAAGGTGCTTTAATTTTTTTAGTAACTATATATATATGCTAAAATAAAATTTTAGTCTTATCAAAAAAAAAAAAAAAAAAAATAGACTATGTACTTTGCATTTCATTTCATTATAATAAATATACTTTCAAATATTTAATTTTGATCCCTACATTTTCAAATACTCAATTTTAATCCTTGTATTTTGAATAAAGCTTAAATTTAGTCTATTGTACTATACTACTATCTTTTTTTCATGCTGTGAAAATAAATTTTCTTCTAGTATGGATTCTTATTTTTATTTATTTATTTATTTATTATTATTATTTTATCATCATCTCAAAAGTTTCTTCACGAGAAAAAGGAAAATTGCAAAGTCAAATTCTTTGAAATTTTACTTCTACTCATGATAATGGTAAGATACACAAACCATTTTGCAAACCAGTGGTGGAAAATAGAAAAATGAAGAAATAGAAGTTAAAAACGAAACTGGCTTTTATTTACAAGCTATTAAAAACATGATTTAATTTTTATAGAAAAGAAGGATAATTTCACGTACAACGTTCTCCCCCTCCCCTACACATTTGTAAGGAAAATGTTCTAAGATTTAGATTTGGGAACCAATTGAAGAATAGATGTGAGATTTGTCATATACAAGACAAGACATTACAGAAAACAAAGCATATGCATTTGATTTGACATCACATTACTTACTGTCACAAATTTGCCAACGAGAGCTGAGGTAATGATAATAACCACTTCTATATAAGAGTATAACAATAATGATGAACTGATGATGGATCATCAATCACAATGTACACAAACTTAACCCAAATGTATACATAACCTTTCCCGTGGTAACCAACTTCTAGAACAGACATTACAAATTGCACTAATTTCGGTAGCAGAGCCACTCACGAAATTTAAGGAACCTAAAGAACATGAATCATATATTCTGTAAAATGTTGGTATTGTAGGTCTTTTTTCAACTTACCTAAGTCCAAACTATTTGGACCCTTTGGTGGTTCTAACCAGGAAGCATGCAGATCTCAAACACGCACGAATTCTATATGAGAATACTATGGTGAGATTACTTGGGGTGACACAGCTTCAAAGTTGGGGAACAAAACAATGTTGGTTGCTAACCAGAACCAAATTCACCATTCAGATCTAATGCAGTCATATTGTCGTTCTTTGAGGTTGTGATCACTTCAAAAAATGTTGATCACAAAGCAGCCCCAAACTCACCATCTATCTTTGCCACTTCCTCTCTGAAAATTAGGATCAAAACAACAGCCAGTTAGTCTCCATCCTTTTGCAAATGTAGGGGGCAATGCTAAGGATCACCACTTATGTCATTAGTTAACTAATATGAAATTGCATTCCTTTTATTTTTGCTTCTATTCTTCAACTTAGAGCAACCAAAACAAATATTGTTTCTATCAGCATGTAAGTTCCACAGGCCTAACAAATACAAACCTGCCCTTTCCTATCGTTCCCATGTGCACAAGAAATGTTCAACAATTTGAACTGGAAAATGTTTAAATAGTAGATCGATGACCATAAATGAACATATAATTAGATAACACATGGAACAGGATTTCGCAACAGAAAAGAAAAGGATTGAAATTCAAACTCCAATTCTATTCCACTTTGAAATGGTTCATGTTTCAATATATTGGACTTCCTCTTATAAATCCCCCCATTTGAGGAAGAGAAAAGGAGGTAAAAGCCGCATCATCAAGGACAACCTTACTTTCACACTCATAGATCAGGTTATTGATGATATATTTCTTCGTTATAAGCAAAATAAATGTATAAATGTGTTTTTAGGGTTTTTAAGAAACTTACTGATGAACCAACAACAACAATAAAAATCTTAAGAAGAAGGTTTACCATTTCCCTTTCCGCTCTTTTGTGCTTGAGACGTTGATCTTTGGATTCGTGGGGACCCCTGCCTTCCATTGGCACCAGGTAAGGAATGCCTCTTCTTGATGTAGATTTCTGCATCCTGGACATCTGGACTGGATCTTGGAGAATTATTTAATTGCACCTTAGCTCTAGCAGACTCTGTAGCTCGCATGAAATGAGGGAGAGATTGATTGGTATTGCTTTCTCTGGACTCTTCTTCAATATGATCAGGTCTTGCTGAGCTAAAGGAATTGCGCCTCTTTTCAATTTTCTGATCTTTAGGCAAAGGTTCCAAATTATTTGGCGAGTCAACATTGCGATGCATACTTGAGGGTGATGCCTTACCAGCAGTGAGAGACTTGCGCTTTGGGTTGCTTCTGCTCGCATCAGTTTTTCTCTTATTAGATTTTGTAGAGATCTGACTAGAAGGTGTTCCTTGGGATTCCAGAATAGTAACATGACTTCTTGGAGAGGCTGATGGGGATAACCTGTAATTAACTGTTTCAACATCCTGTTCTCTCTGCAGATCTGATGCATTTACGCCTGGCTTCACTTCTTTTTTAGCAGAGTCCACAGTTATTTTATTGATGGATTCGCCAGAAACAACACCCGGCTTTTCTGGAGACCCCAAAACAGGTTGAAATAAGTTTGACACTAGACTGGACGGAGCACTACCCACGTCAATTTCTGTGCTCTTATTGCTGCTATGATCATGGACACATATCTCTGTTACATTGGTCTCATGCTCATATTCAAAGGCTCCAGCTTCGGATAAATCAGGTGAATCAAGAGTAGAGGTAATAGAAAGTTCGGTTCCACATTCAGAGCCACCAACTCGAACTGTCCTAGATCCATTTGTGATGAAGTCTTCTGTAGTGGACACCTCCTCTGTCCTTAGAGCCGTACCTGATGCAGATGAGATTGCACCAAGACAAGACTCTCCCCCAGTTTCTTGATATGATGAACTGATCGACCTACCTGAATTTTCCATCGAACTCAGCTCTTGAAATTTGGACTGGGCAGCGATGAAAGCTGGATTACTTGCCCTTCTTGAACCAAAGATATTCTTTTTCTCCTTCACCTCTAGTTGATCTGAGGAAAACATCCCAGTTTTGTTTTGCTGGAATTCTGTTCCAAGCTTCTCTGTACGAGGGTTATACTGCGACTGAGAATCTGCAACCAATTGCATCCTCTGATCTGGGAGAGAATTTGCCTCCATCAAGGTCTCTTTCACATTCGAGACACCAGTGTCCTCAAGCCATGCCTGGTCCAAACTCTCTGTCACGGAAGAGGTAACTTGACATGGCTGAAACTCTGTACTATCCACATCATAAGTAATCAAGTTATCTTCACTTTCAGAATGCACAACTGATTCCTCATTGCTGATTCTTGAATCAGTTGACTTGCAAAGAACATTCGAGTCAATCCCAGCACTAACTTCAGACGCACAAAGGTTTTCTTCCTCTTTTCCTTGTTCCCCTGTCACGAACTCTGCTTCCTTTAACTCCAGAACATCGACTGATGAGAAAGATGTCCATCTCTCCAACCATTTCCAAGTAGTCTCAGATTTAGAACGATGGTAACTAATGTTGATACGTCTCGTGGTTGATGTAGACTCAAGAAGCTTCAAATAAAATACAAATCAGTTTATAGGATATAAATATGTTACGGTTACATGGTCTTTACTCCTTGACAAATCATAGTTACACATAAGAATACCTGCCGAACAAAGCTATTGCTAAGTAGTTTGTCAATTGAAACGTAAGTCTCACTTGATTTCCTCAACTTTTCCTTCTCCTGAAATATTAGATACAAAATAAAGATGAGGTAGCATGAATATTTTTTCGTTATCATTGCTTTCATGCCTAATTAGATTTATAGTGTGAAGCCAAGCACGGATTGCATATTTTTGAAAGTCGAACCAAATCTGGGTTAAGTTGTATTACCAAGGTCTTATAACTATTGCTATCCTTTGTACGCTTGACATCCAGTTCTTCAGAATATGATTGTTCAAGTGCCAAACGGGAACAACGTGCACGCACAAGAGCTTGCATTTTGATGATGGCCTGAATACAGCGAAGAGTTTCGACAGCATGTTTCCTGACCAAGTGCCCACGGATAGCAGCTTGCAACTTAACGACATTCTTAAGCTTCAGAAGCTCTCCTCGGGCCTGCAAGAGAAGTTCAGAAATAAATGGACAAGGACAGAGAGCGGCTGTAATATCTGATATGAGCATTTGAAAAATAGAACATACCAGCAGCCCTCTGATAGAAGTCTGGATGACAATAATGCTGCGTTCCTCTAGCCCGACATCAACCTTACTCTCAACCTTTAGAATGACATCAACAGCTTCAGATTCCTTGAGATTTTCAGTACTCGGTAACTGAGGTTTCCCGCTTGCGCACTGCAAATCAGCATTTTTTTCTAATATAGAACCGTTAGTTGGTTGCTGGAAGTTAATGGTAGCAGTATCGAAGCTCTCTTTATTTCCAGGAGAAGGGATCTCAGCTATCACAGTGTTGCTTAGCACTCGCTGCCGGCTTGATCTCTTCCGAAAACTCCAGCCTTGCTTGTCATTCAAACGCTTACTCTGTATAAATTTAAACTAAGATCATATCACGTAAAATACAAATGCTACAGAAAACTGACTAACCATGCATTCCGTTCCTTAATCCAAGGTCATATAACAAGAAATGAACAAAAACTTGGAACAGTAGGCCTTTTAACACTACAAAAAGGCATATTAATCTCACAAAGAAACATTGAAAAAAGAAAAGCAAAGAGATAGAAGATAATGAACGATAAACAATCCGATTGAATCTGTAATGTAGCACAACACTCAAATCGCTAGACCCCTGAATGCGTTGCAAATCTTCACTCAAATTCATTTCTTAATCCCAATTATTTGAAGAGAGAGAAACAAACTTGATCATAAAGTTATAAAACTAATGCAGTAGAACACAAATTCAAGAACCATCAAACATTGCTTACTCAGTAAACCCGTCGAACAAGCACATTGTTCATTTCCACTAAGTAGACTAAAATTGGAGCATTAAACACTAATTCAACCCAAGAGATACATTCATATTAAGCAGAAAACTAAAAGAAATTCAAAAGCTCAGAAAGCAAATGAAAAGCAAAACTCCGAAGTAAGAGCCAACGGGATAGATACCTCAGTAATATCATTATCATCTTTCTCCCTCGAATCGCCACCGCACGCGATTATCTTAAAGCACGAAGTAGACTTCCCCATAGCTTCTCACACTACTAACCTTTCAACGATTCTCTCACAGATCTAGGAGACCAAAAACAGAACCTCCAGCACCTCTAGACTAGCATCGGGAGCACCAAAAAGAGAAGACACAGAGGAATCCGGAACTCAAAAATCATTAAAATTCAACCAAATCAAGGCATTTGAAATCCGTGGAAGTTGCAGAAGAACGAGAGTGAGGAAGCCGAGGAAGAAAGGCCACTGCTCCTTTCAAGTATTGCCAGATAAAATAATAAAAATATTTCAGTTATCCAATATCTCGACAATTACTCGCGATAAATTACGTTTACCAAGTCAATATCGTTTTAATTAATTTAAATTAAGATATCATGTGGTTAAAATATGGGCCACCGGCGATGCTTCCCCTATAATCCAATATTTTTGTTTCAATAATATGATAAAATTATTGGCTCTATAATTTCAGCAATAATAAAATAAAATAATGAACTCAATTAAATAATATGGCAAAGGCTATAGAACTGAAAAGATATTAGATGGGACGGGAAATTTCTAAATTAATGTCACTAATTTTGTATCATAGTAATAAAATAAAATAATAATATAGTTAAAGAGAAATGGAAATAGTATAAAACTATTGGATATTAATAGTAAGATTGAAGCCAATTATTTACTGCCACATGTGCAATGGAAGGATTTTAAGTCGAGGAGACAGAAAATGTGTGACAGGGTAATACGGACAAAGACAGTGAGACATGATGAGTAAATGAAATTGGAGGCTACGGATGTAGCTCTACTTGGAGACCAAATTTTTTTTATTCTTTTTTTTTTAAAAAAAAAAATTTAGAACAATGGAAACGAATAAGAAAAATTTTAGATACCCACAAATATATATATATATATATATATATATATATATAAGTAAAGATATTTTTGTTGATAGCAGATCTATGGGTTAAATGAGGGTTATATTACGAATTTGATTTCTATATTTTGAGCTAAGTTTTGATAGGATTTTTATTATTATAAAAGTTTCGATTTAGTTTTAATTTGATTCTTACCTTTTAGCTAAATCTCATGAACTATAAGTAAATAGTTTTTTACCGGCTTAAAAATCTACTCATTTCCCTCTTTTTTTTTTAAATCATACTAAACCCCAATACAAGTAGATGATATAATCAATCAAAGTAGAAAACAAAAGCTCTTTACCATGTAAAAGAACATGTCTCATAATCAAATATTGTAGTGTGGCAAAGACAATTTTGTGACATCTGACCAAATCATAAGAATCAAACAGAAACATTTAAAACGGTAGAGACCAAATTAGAATTAAACCCAAACTAATAAGGAACAAATTGAAACTTTTGAAATTAGAGAGACAAAATTGAACATTCACAATAATTTAAAAGCAAATTCATACAAACTTGAACTTAAAGTAAACAATATCATAATTCATAACACAATAAAAATATAAAGAGACAAATTATTCAAACAAGTATTATCAGTAATCTATAAAAATACAAACCATCTCTAAGTAGTATTCAAAAATAAAATCATATGAACTTAAATTTGAAGTGAACAATAAGAAGTCCATTGCCCTTTCCTAGTAGAGATTTCTTAGTTTGATCAAATAACAATGATGTGTTTTTGGTAGGGGACCTCTTCCAACTACTCAACAACCAATAGGGGCAAGTAATAACGTCATTTGGTGGCACTTTTATACATTTGTTGACATTAATGGTCATAATATCCACATGTTACCATAATGTTTCTAGGTTTCTTGCTAAAATAAAAGTAACTGCCACAAAGTCTCTGTTAAATTCAAATCTAAGAATATCCAAAAGCATTTATTGAAAAGAAATATACAAGTTTGGTTCTGAACTTTTAAGTTTGTGACCGAAAGTTTTCTAAAAAAAAAAAAAAATAGTTTGTGACCGAAAGGTCATGAACTTTAAAAAGTGTATAATAGAGACTTTTGAACTTTCAATTTTAAGTAGGTCATTGGACTTTAAAATGTTTAATGTCTTTTAACTTTCAATTTTGTGTCTCATATCATAGGTTACATATTAAACATTTTTAAAAATAACTAATCCATTAGATATAAAATTAGATTTTATGTCTAATAGGACTATAAACGTTCAACTTTGTGCCTAGTAGGTTCATGAATTTTCAAAATCATTGAATATGTCAAAGATTTATTAAATCTGATATTGAAAATTCAAAGATATATCGAACAAAAAAAATTAAAAGTTCAAGAATTTATTAGACATTTTATAAAGTTCAAGAACCAAGAACCCTGAAAGTTAAGGAAGTTAACTTGTAATTTAACCTATAAAAAAGTCTTTCCGATTTTAAAACCAACCGTGAACTTCATTCATAATCAAACTAGAAAAAGGCAGTTTAAGAAACAAGTAGTTTTTCGAATGAAAATTGAAAAAACCAAAACTTTTGGAAGGTTTAGTACCAAATTGTGATAAAAAGGAAGGTTGATGGATTGACATAGGATTTAATAGAGGATTTGGAGTTGAAATGAAGCAAAAATGGGTGACAAGAGAGACAATAATTGTTTTGGTGAAGAATGTTTGAGGAACCAACAAGAGCATATTATGAGTCATATGACAGAGCACCGTCAGGACGAAAGACCTCACCATGGGTTGTCTGGTGGAGCCACACTCACATGGGTTGATTGCCAAGAATCATGTGAATCCTTCTAACTGTTGTGTACTGATACTGAAATTACTACGCCCACAAGGAACGAATGTTATGTGTCTGTTTAAGCCACTTCATTCCCACAAAGCCCAGAAGCTTTCTCTTGAGAGATACTGTGGTCGGGGGATCCGACCCATCTAACAAAAACACAAAAACAAACGTTAAAAACAACTTTGAATCTGAATCGCTCAGATATCCTTTTTATACACTCGAAACCCGGTTGGACCGTTCCCAAATTGTATGCGAAACCGGGTTTTGTAGTGTGGCATGTTTTGATTCCTTTTTTAAGTTGAATGTGACAGTGTTACCAATATGGCAAACATAAAATGTTACTGTGAAGTGTGAACCTTGCTTTATGAACTGGAAAGATGATGAAAAAGACAAGGGAGAATAATATGCACAAATTCTCCAGAACCAGTAATCCAACAGCATCTTCTTTCTGAGAGGGGGTTGAGATGTTGGAATCCTTGAAGATGGGTCCTCCCCTCTCAGGGCTGTATTCCAGCAAAGCTCGGTTAGGAGCGAGATGAACTTGAGAACCACCCGATGCGCTCTCTTCCCATTCCTTGCTTTGGAAGCGAACATGATTGCTCAGATTTGGTCCCAGTAACTTCCCCAAGATTCGTTGAGTGTCAAATGTTCGACACGACCTTGTAACAGGAATGTTGATCTTATGACCTACATTCAATTCTCTGATATCACCATTGCAGAGGTTAACATTGCTGGAAGTTTTACGACCACGATAGTAGGTGCTGAGAGTGCCATTCTGAGAGGTAACTTAACAGCAATGACATGAAAGAGAAGCTTTCCATTTAAATCCAAGAATTTCGTAATGTTTTTACACTCGATATACCTTCATAACTCAAAAAAACTTGGTGAAGTTCTGAATAATCGATGTCATCAGGTAAGTAAGTGTACATCATCTCTGGATAATCATATCATTGAAAAGAAATGGTGGTGAAATAATCTCAAAATTGCAGATATATCGTCTGGAGTAATAGAGTTGTTGACTTCACTTTGGTTGAAGTAAGGATCACCAATTAAACCTACACTATGATGGATGCCTTCAATTCTTCCGAGGTCTGCCTCTCTTAGCTGCTGCTGCTGGTTTTCCTTGAGAAGATGCTGATTTCTTGTTCGATGGAGGGCGACCCCGTCCACGACCACTGCCTTTTCCACCGCTAGACGAGTTTTTACCACCTTTTCCTCTACCTCTACCCTTACTTCTGCTCCCATATTGTTCACTCGTATCTGACAGCCCGTTTGCCTCTTCTTCATCGCTGCTGTCGCCATCTTCATTTTCCTCCTCTTCCTCCTCTGAGTCAGATGAATCTTTTGCTTTCTTCCTCTTCTTGGCATTCTGTGAAGCTTTAGCAGCCTTTGGAGTCTGCTTGACGGCAGAACCTTTACTCTGTGGTACTGCATTGGATACTGCATTCTCTGCATCAACAATAAATAACTTCAGTCTCTGGAATTCCCACTTTAATCCCCCATCTTAATCTCAACTTTTCACAGGCCAGAGAGCTCCTGATTATCCTTAATAACCATATATCTAGTTTATTACTAATGTTAAACTTAGACATACCTTCATCAAAAGCTTTGCCATCGTGTATATCAAGCTGTCATCAAAGCCACTAAAAGTTAGAAGTATACTTTTACTCAAGTAAAAGTTAGATGTGTAGTTTTACCCAAGTAAAAAAAATGTGTATAATGAAAAGAAAACCAGCACAAGAAACAAGAAGGGGTATCGATAGGTAAATGGCAATCATTAACAAAAAACCAAAGAAAAATGCAGAAGATTGCACGCACATTCGCTTTATATGACAGTATCTCTTACTCCAGGCATGTAATTGCAGAATACAGCAGTAGAGCACTTCAGAAAAAGGTTGAGAGAAGCAAGGAAAGTCAAGTCCAACTATTCAATTTCCAGAGGAAAAAATTTACATCACCTTTTTTTTTCTGAAATCCCAGTAATAATCAAGGGCCCATTGACTTTTATTCATTGCTTCATTACCTGATTCATCTTTCCACTTTTTAGAGACATGTATGTTTAGAAGTTGTTCTCCATCTCTCATTTTTCACATGTTCCCACTATTGCATACAAAATTTGTAAACAAGAAATAAAAAACTGGAAATAGGGAAGGGAACTATACTTGTGGGACCTAATTACAAGCAATTAAAACAATTTTCATAGAATAATAAACTTAATCCCAAAATATTTTAGGAAGCACAATAAAATTCATTAAAAGTGAAGGAACAGGGGAATGAGTACTTTTAAATTGTTACCTGCTCAAGTCGGTCAGCCACATTTTCTCTATCAACAATAACCATAGAGTGTCCAGCACCACATGCAACACTAAAGCAGAAACAAAAATCCGTCAAATCCTACAATACATAAGGAAAAGCTCTATATATAAATACTGATCTACCTTATGACATGCATGTTCTCCAGGATATCAACCTTTTTGGGTACCGCAGAGGACCTAAACAGCAGAGGCTGGCATAAGATAACATTTAAGATGAAAACAACTAGAGAGGCACAAGAGGCATTTTGAATTGTGAAAGGACATACTTCTGCCCTGTTGGGCCATATCCCAGCTCTCCATATTGTGCATGGCCCCAACTTATGCACGAGTTATCGGCACCCACAAAATGGTGCATGTTGCCCGAATCCATGCATCTTATATTCCATCCACTGAGTGAAAACAAACAAGCGCATTAGCTTAAAGAAGCAATATATGAAATAATTTAAACAGAAAAGGCATAACAGGAGGATACAGATTCACAGCATAACAAATAATAAAGGGAGAAAAACTCTACATAGAGCAACATATAGCAAGGAACAAAACCTCAAATCCATGAGAGGTTTGGGATACATCCAGTCATCTCCAGCATTTTTAATTTTTCCCCACATATATAGCTGCCCTCCACCTGGAAGAAGGAAAGAAAATATCAATATGTACCAAAATGCTGGGCTAGTTACACATCTCAAATTCAACAAACCATTTCAGACATCAGTCCAAAGACTTCAATATCTAAAAGAGTTCTTGCAATAGAAAGAAAATAGAAAATGAGACTCGAAAGCAACATAGAGATGAGTATATGATTTAGCATATAGATCCACTGCAATTGAATAATGAAAAAGAGTCAAAGATTTTCTTTCATAAGAAACTGAACCAAATGAAAGAATACATGAGCATACAACAAACAAACTCAAAAGAAACAAGAGTTCAAAGCTAACTACAAAAAGGAACTCCAATCCAAAAGAACAAGACCAAAACCATAACTACAAAACAGCGTAGTGATCGACACCCATAGCGAAACATTAAACCTAACACCCTCCCAAACCTCCTCAGCGACTTCTCTTTTTCTCTAATACTCTTGTGGTTCCTCTCAAGCCAAATACCCTACAAACAACAAAGAAGCTAGCATCTAGTGTTGTGGTGTAGTTGGTCATCACGTCGGTCTAACAAATAAGCTATATCTTTCCAAAAAAGAGATAAGACAAAAAAAAAAAAAAAAGAGATAAGACAAAAAATAATTAACTGAAAAATAATCTGGAGAACAGTTTTTTTTAGAAGAGAAACAAATTTCATTGATAAATGAAATAAAGGGAGAATGGGCTCCCAAGTAGATCATTACAAGAAGGAGGTCCAATTGGAAATTACAAATAACTTCCTGAAAACAGAGCAACAGATCCCCTCATATTATGAAGTAGTACCTGCAGTACAAGAAGAGTTAACAGACCCTGCTGAAACGATAGCATCAGGAGGCAGAGTATTTTTCCTCTGGAATACATCAACACGTCGAGGGAGCCATTCATCCTTCTGTTCTCTATGCCCGAGTCTGCAAATTGACAAATCCAAAAGGTCATATAAACAAAAAGTGAGAAGTTGATAGAAGTGGGTGGGTGGAGACTGAGAACAAGCTAAAGGGGAGAGGAGCTAGAAAAAGTATTCAATTTGTGGAATTTCAGAATCAAATGCAAACTGATCCATATCACCAACCTTCCGTAACCGCCAAAGCCCCACCTAAAAACAAAAGTAAACATCAACAAAACCAAGCCATTAGAATCCACGGCACACAACATTCGACAAAACAAAGTAAACATCAAGAAAGTTGCCTAAAACAACACTCACGTGTAGACAAAACCATTAGAATCCACGGCCACTGCATTTCATTAAAAAAATAATTAAAAACAAACAGATGTTCGACAACTTCCAAAAGTGGCTGCATCCCATAAAGGAAAGTTGTATGACAAACCTGTATGATTTGTTCCACAAGCAACTTTAACAATTTTTTCTCCAGCAAGGGAAGCAATTGCTCTAGGGCGTGGTTGGGCTTCATAAGCAAGTCTTACTGAACTATCCTTTGTGTTGTACTGTAATCACATTTTCAGAAATGCAAAGCTTCATTCAAAAATAAGTCATAGCATATCATACCTTGATGAGTACAACAGTGCCTAATGCATTAGGCAAGCAACGCAAGCAGGGATGCCTTGTGCATAAAACTACAATGATTCTCTCAGATTATTACTACAGAAAGTTAAGTTACAGCAAGTTCAAAATGATGTACATTCCCATAACACAACTTTAAATGCTGTCACATTCCCATAAGGCCATAACACATGTTGCAGCAAGACCACTGAAAACATTCAAAATGCTAATAGAATCTTATTACATTACAACATTGCACAAAATGCTGGGACAAACGTGCATTTCAATTGGAACACTGTTGTATTTACAATTCATAACCAAGGAGCAGATGGCAGACTCAAAAATCAGCAAACATTGAGGGAAAGCTAATAGTAGAAAAGTACATCTTTAACAATCACAACCAATGCTTAAGAACATAGACCATAAAAGATCGTATGGGTATTTAAATCACAAAAACAAGATTTCACATTGGAACAATAATTTTGAAAACCCAACCTCACACTTGGTAATCACATATCAGACTACAATACTTGAACGACTCATACATCATGCAATGCTTCATTCAATATACATACAGTGAAAGATTCTCCATTTGTTCAATTCGAACTAAAAAGAATAGAAGAAAGAGTAGTAAAAAACACTGCATAGTACCTCATTATCTGTTCCATGACCAAGCTGTCCATACTGTGGAAGACCTGCAGTACTGAGAAAACCAAAAGGCAGAATGACCATTGATATCCACAAACAAGAACAATGAAGAAAACATAATCTAAAGATATCCACAAACCATACAGTATGGAAGCTCCTTCAATAGAAGATAACCACACTGTGAATTCACCCCCACAAGCAGTATTTTTCACTTCAGATACAAGACAACGTACAGGAGATGACTCAATCTCTACATAACAGAAAAAAATAAAAAGAAACAAAAATCAGGGACATGAAAGACTGTGCGTTAAAAAGGAATTTAAACATGACATATGAAGATGCACTGACACCCAATTCCCATATCCCCCATGGTAAGGCACATTTCATACTTCCCATACCTATTTAAACAATGCAGCATAAAACGTAAGCATTTACCTTCAGTAAAAACTCTAAACAATTTAACTCACCATTTTTCACTGATCCCGAACCCAACTGGCCATGTTTGTTCCAGCCAAAAGACAGAGAATTTCCATCTTCAGTAACCACAACCGTGTGGTTTCTTCCTGCTCCAGCTTTAACCACCTTGTACCTTGCAACATACATCACTAAGTCTTAGAGAAACATACTAAACCTCAAGAATCCAATTGATTAACCTCCAACAAACATAGTAACATACTTCGAAAGGTCAGATACTATAGTAGGCCTATCTCGCTGAATCAAATCTCCATGTCCCAATTGACCTTTCTGAACACAAATTACTTGAGACGTCAAGCAAAATTAATAGACAAGAATCTATATATACAGGAAAAAGAAACGGTTTTAAGCTTCAGATTCGAGTGTAAACATGCCTCATTGCGTCCCCAAGTATAGCAACGCCCTTCGACGTCCAATGCCACACAATGACACGATGCTACGCCAACATTAACATTCAAAACGTCAATAACCACATCACTGCAATGCAGGATCAGAGTTGAAGACTCCATAAAATACATCAAACAACCTCTCAGTCTAGTCAAGGACTAAACCTAACATAAAAACCAAACCTGGCGAAGTACAATATATTAAAAAACCACAAAATCTCTACCACGGAACAGAATAGCAAAAACTTACTGCAACCAGAAGCGACAAAACGAATGTCAACGCCGACGAGCGGGCGAAGGCGAGTGGGGGAGACCAAGTTGCCTTCAACAGGACCTTTTTTCCGACCAATTATGTCCCAGCAGGTAGCACCACAGAACAAAAGCTCCCCTGCCTTCTCCTCCTTCTCCTTAACCTCCTCGACCGTGGAAGCGGCGTCGAGCGTAGACATTTTTCCCGCCAAGCTCAGAGAGAGCAACGGTCAAAAGAAATTCAAAAGACCCCGGCAGCGAAAAACGACAGGAGGAAGGGAAAAGCAAAGGGAAGGAAAAAAACAAGTAAAGAAATGGGTAAAGAGGAGGTAAAATTGGCGGGAAAATAGAAGTTAACGGCTAGTAGAAGAGATCGGGAAGGTATCAGCTTTTTTCACTCCAAGACGAAGAAGGTGAAGCAGGAAGAAACCCTAATCCAAATGGGAAGCAATAGCAAAAGCTCCGCAAATATAAATGTTTTAAGATAAAAAAAAATAAAGAAACCATAAAAAAAAAAAAAACGAAAAGTGGTGGGGAGGATTTGTTTTGGGTATTCCGAGAATTGGGATTTTTCAATTAATAAAGGAAATAAATTGAAAGCCAAGTGAAGTGGGTATTAGAAAGAAATGGATTTTATTGGACTCTGTTTTTTAAAAGAATTGGTTTTTTGGGTTTCTCAGACTTTTCCTTTAAGTCATTATCTCTCAGATTTCATCTCTTTTTAATCAAAGTCTTGTCTGTCTTGTCTTCTTCATAAATCTTGACCGTTCCTTCCAGCCACCACTTATTTTCCCAAATAAATTTAAAAATATACTTTTTTCATATTTTGACTCTTATAAAACTCATTAGTTTATTAAAAAAAAACTGCAACTGCAAATGGAAATGCAAAAACCCCGTGAGGAACAGTGAAAGAAAAAAAAAAAAGCGAAGGAAATAAGGAATTTGTATGATTTGGAAATTGGAACGGTCGGACGACGTTGTCTCGGTCTCGTGACCCTATTTAGTGTTCCTCGTGATGATCAATCTTGTCGCAGATAAACGGTACACTGTGGGCCCAACCCGAGTAAAAAGGCCTTGATGGGCCTGGCCCAGTTACCTCTTACCAACCCATTAGAATAGAATGTCCAATTTCATTGATGGGCCTGGCCCAGATCCGGAAACGACATGCACACACGTCTCTTTGAGTGGAAAAAGAAAATGCAGAACATATTGCCAACTTCTTCAGCACTTTCTTCCCGACAAACATTCTGGATCTGTGTTCTATTGTCTTAAAAAAAAAAAAAAAAAAAAAAAAAAAAAAAAAAGACTTTTTATTTCTTTGAATATAATTAATTATATTTGAAGAGAGAGTTGCCCGATCTGATGTTCTAATGTTGGGATGTTGGCAGTGAAATTTTAGAAATTAGGTGACGAGGAAAAGTTGAAAACAACTCTCGTCTCTCCGGTCGGCTCTTTACTTGAGCATAGAATTTAATGCGACGAGTTAGAATCTGAGGACGAAAACGACGCCGGTTGGTTAACCTTATTTTGTGATTGATTCATCCTCATGAAATTCGATTTCTGGCCAAAGCAAAACAGACTCACCCATTCCCTCTGTTTTCTATTTCTTTTTGGAAACTGTCACACCTTTCCATCACAACAAAATACCTATTTTGGCTTCAAGTTTAATATCATTCATTTAATGCAACCTTCTCATCAATCATAACACTTCCTTCCTATAATTTACCACCCATCTATTGTTTAGCTTGGATTTATATAAGTTTCATACTTCTTACCTTTTTTTCTTTTAAATTAAGTTTTAACGACGTATCCTATAAGAGATTTGAACTTCCTACATTTTAGTTGATGGTATATACTTTAAATAACTGAGTCATGGTTAAGTTGGTCTCTATCCTATCCCTTTGTCTTTATATTGAAATGGTTTCTAATAGACGCTCCAACTTTCAATGTTGTATTTCCTTAGTTCATGTAGTTATAGAAGGAAAAAACATATGTGTAATAATTATTGCATCTCCTTAATTAACTTTTTTTTTTTTTTTAAATTACACCACCTAACAAAGGAATATGTGTTTAGTTATTATACACTCAAATGTAGAATATGTGTTTAGTTATTATACACTCAAATGTATTTTAAAGGGTCTCACACTTTAAATTTATATGTTGTAAAAAAAAAAACATTAAGTTTATACCTCTAATATATATATATTTTTTTTAATATTTTTGTTTACACTTGTACCATTTAATATTTAAACCTACTCAATATCAATTTTACCACATAATCTTTAAATAATATAGTCACCACTTGAATTAACATATCATCTAGTTTTAAAATGACGATGTAATTCACTGTCACATACATATCTTTAAAAAAATACCACCTTACAAATATAAATGTGAAAATTATAGTCTACATCATTCTTTAAAAGAGTATAGATGTCTTTTTTCAAAAAAAGAAAAAAAAAAAAGTATAGATGTCTCAACTATATCAAACAATTATTTGATTGATATATATCACACAAATAATAAATTGTCGAAATTAATTAGAGAAAACAGTTAAAAGTTTAATAATTTATTACAATTTATCTTAGTGAGACCAAAGTAGAAACAATTTTAAAAGTTATATAAAAAGTTTTTTTCAATATATAAGAGATATAGAGATAGACATTTGAATATTAAGAAGAAAATGAGTAAGATATTAGATAGATGACCAAGAGCATAATAATAAATAATGACCGAAAGGTTTGTGGTTCGAAACCGTCCATCGCACGTGTTCTCAAAGATATTAGATAGATGTTGAATGCCTCAGCTATGAGTTATTGCAATCCAAAAGTATCAAAAACACCAATCAGAATTGAAGCTATATTATTTAAAATATTTACATCTGACGAAATTTACAAATAATAAATAATCAGCCATCGTCACTCCATTTCTTGCGATGATCTGTAATACAACCCAACTTTTATTCATTTGAGGAACACATCAAACCCTCCTGCATCAAACAAAACACTAATTTTCTTTCTCCATGTAAATATATTTACTGACAATTATTATGTTAAAAATTAAAACTCAAGAACACAAATTAAAAATCTTAGATTCAAACAGAGCAAAAAAAAAAAAAAACACGAAGTTGACGTCAATTTCCGTCACTGAATTTGCACCCAAATTCCTTCGCTGGGAATTTCCTTATGAACGACGTATAATATATAATACCCCGACGGTGCAACATTACCTGATCCCGGAATCGTAATCTGAACTTCATATTTCAAATTCCCTCTAAGCCTAAACTTCCCGCCGGCGAGAATCAACAGCCTCTGATTCATGGAGAACGAATGAGTGTTGAACGACGGCGACAGAATCGTCACCGACACCTTCGTCGGGTCAACTTTTCCGGGGACTGTGAAACCCACCTTCAGTACTTGCCCATGGCGGACCTTTGCCGGAGAAACCGGGTATTGGATTGCGGGTCGTAGAAATGAAAATTCAGGGTCTAAATACGAAGGCGAAAATGCTTCTAAGCTTAATTCCGTCGGAAAAAGCACGCCGGTGAAATTGTATAATGCGTGCGGATTACTGCCGCCGACTAGAACACGGCCGTCGCGGAGCAAAATCGCCGTCGAGTGGTACATTCGGGGAATAGTGGTCGGATTTTGCAATTCGAATCTTGAACCGAGCGGTTTGTCAGTGTGGTACAGAACCGGGTTCAAAACCGGTTTCCGACCGAGTTCCCACCCGGCGGTACCGGCGGAGGCTCCGTTAATCAACAAAACGTTGCCGTTTGGAAGCAACATCATATCACCCATCACTCTGGGCTGCGGCATTGTTTCAATGACCCACTGGGGATTCCGATCAGTAATTTTAATTCTGGCACAAGTTTTCAATGCTTCTACAAAAACCCCACGGTTGGCCCTCGTATAAGCCCCTGTCGGAGCTCCGCCGCACACCAATACCTCAACTTCGATGGTTTTAGCATCCAGTTTCAGCGGCAGCATCACGGCGGAGCCGGTGCTGGGGTAGCACCGCGGCTGGCCGTCGGGAATCGCCGGAAAGGTTCTGACGACTCTGTTTTTGTTGTAATCGAATAAAATGGCTCGATTGTTGGCGAATATGAATAAATTCCCATCCGGTTGAAGAAAAACAAATGGGTATAAATTGTTTTCGATGTTGTTGTCGTTGGTCTCAGCCAAGAAAGGCAAATCGAACAATTTTTGAGTTGCTCTGGTTTTTGGGTAGAATTCGTAATTGAACTGTCTCCGGCCGCCGATGATGATCTGTCTGCCGTCGGGGAGAATATGGTCAGTGGCATACCACCTGCGGGCCAATAGTCCTAGCTGAATCTCCTCCCAGTCGCACGTGGGACAGGGCTTGAAAAGTCTGACCCTCCGTTCGCCGGAATTGAAGCCGCCGGTTTGAACGAGGGTGCCGTCGGGAGTTACGGCGCCGGAGGAACACCAAACGTCGGATTGGACCATGAGTGGTCGGAAAGTGTTGGCGATGACATTGTACTCGATGGAATGGGCCGTACAGTCGACTTTTATGTTGGCGTTAGGGTCTCTAAGGCATTTTCCTCTGGGCAAAGACAGATTCGAAGGACCAAAATCGGTGCGGTCGAACATCACGACGCGGTCGTTTCGAAGCAACTGCATGTGCATGGCCGCTATGCCGACGCTTTTCTGCAACAGCCGCCACCGCCCTCCGGCCGCCACCGTGAGAGGCAGGCCGGAGAAGAGGAGCATGTGGGCAAAGAGGACTGACAAAATTATGGAAGGATTATACATATTTGCAGCTTTTGATATAAGTGCTTTTGAAGGGAGTGCATGGTTTCAAGCGGAGTGGGTTTATATATACATGTTTTGAAGAGATTAAGGCTGAACTCGCACGAATAAGAAAACGCGTGGGATAGACGGAAGAATTTGAATTAAAAAAAGAGAAAAAACACTCTTTGTTTTTTTGGGTCTTAGCCAATCATTAACTCATTGTTGAGATTTCTATATTTTTAATTCATTTTCAATTTGAATGTTCAATCAATAATTAAGGCCCCGTTTGATAACCATTTGGTTTTTGGTTTTTGGTTTTTGAAAATTAAACTTATAAATCCTACTTCCACCTACAAGTTCCTATGTTTTGCTAATACTTTTCTTTCCTTGTTTTTAAAAACCAAGCAAAATTTGAAAACTAAAAAAAGTAGTTTTCAAAAACTTGTTTTTGTTTTTAGAATTTGGCTAGGAACTCAAATGTGTCATTGGCAAATATGAAAACCATGGTAGGAAAATTGAAAGAAAACAAGCCAAATTTTCAAAAACCAAAAATCAAAAACCAAATGGTTATCAAACGGGGCCTAAGTCATTGGTTTTGTTTTTTTTTTAGACATTGTATTGTATTGTTTTATTTTATTTATTCATTTTCGAACTACATTGGTTGTTTTATTATTGTTACTGTCGAAGAGGCACTTATGTTATTAATTAATATTTGAATGTATGATAGGAAAATTAAACTCAATTTTAGTTCACGGTTTTTTTTGACAATATTATATTCATGAAATTTTATATTTGTGTAATGTGTAACATATTTTTTTTTTAGTTTGCAAAAGTTTTAATTGTGTATTTAAACCGTTGATTGTTGTTCTATTAAGTTAGTATAAATGAATTTAAATTAATTGGAATAAAATTAAAATGAATGGTTGAATTAAAACTTCAAATGGATTTTTTTTTTGCTCAGTTTTCTTATTTTATTTCGATGTTGTAGCCAAAGAAGTGTCAAATTATCACTTAATAATTCAAAATTTAAGTAATGGTGTTGATAACATTAGTTTTTTTCTTTTTTTCGTTTAAGAAGTAATGACATGGTTTTACTGGAATCAAAATTGAAAGATCAAATTCAATATTTAATTTAAATTTATAAAATGTTGGGACTTGATAAGCATGGTTACTATTAACTATAAAGTTCGTGAACTAAACTTATAATTTAGGGATATTAGTCAAAGCGAGCATAGCTCAGCGATAATTGACATGTACTTTCGGCCAAAATGTCTTCGAATCTCA